>LOJH01006933.1:10345-31360 GCA_001685095.1 Ellobius talpinus | reverse complement strand
TAGCCAGAACCTGGAAACAACCTAAATGCCCCTCGACCAAAGAATGGATAAGGAGAATGTTGTACATTTACACAGCAGAAAAAAATAATGACATCTTGAAATTTATAGGCAAATGGATGGATCTAGAAAACATCATATTGAGGGAGGTAACCCAGGCCCAGAAAGACAAATATCATATGTACTCACTACTCATAACTGGCTTTTAGACATAAAGCAAAGCAAAGTAGCCTAAAATTCATAATTACAGAGAACCTAGACAACAATGAGGACCCTAAAAGAAATATATGTGGATCTAATCTACATGGGAAGTAGAAAAATCCAAGATTTCCTGAGTAAATTGGGAGCATGGGGACTATGGGAGAGAGTTGAAGGTTAGGGGAAAAGAAGGAAGAGGATCAGAGAAAAATGTATAGCTCAATAAAATCAATAATAAAAAAGAAGACAAAAGAAAGGAAGGGAGAGAGCAAGAACAAAGCAATCGAGCATGAGAAACAGAGAAAAAAAAACATGCATGTGAATGTGTATAAGTCATGAAATTAGTAAGGGGACCATGAAAAGAAAAAAGAAGTAAATACTAATTAACAGAAGAAAATCAAGAGCAGCAGCCTAGGCACAAAGGCAGTAAATGATCTACAGTCAGTAACACAGCTATTTGACTATTGGGATAAAATGCTGAGATAAAATAATAAACAAACAAACAAACAAATGAATAAATAAAAAAATCACAACATTGTGAGACAAAACCAGTTAGAATCGTGGCTTATTTTTGATGAACTGATAAGTCAAAGGTGTTGGAGAAATTCACAGGCTTTAGAACGGTAAAATTATTTAACAAAAAGAGGAAAGTTAAAAGATTCAAGGCAGAGTTAGATGAACAGTTTGAAAGGAGGTAGCACAGACAGGAGTTCAATAGGCCTTTAAAAGTTTCTGAGGTTCCTTGGTACTAGGTGAAAGGACAGGCTTGTAGAATGTGATGGTGAAACCATTATCTCATGGAAAAACACCCTAACTTGCGCATCACACAGTCTACAGCAATCACATTCAAAATAACAATATAAGCCTGTACATAGAAAGACTGAATTCTCGATAAAAGCATGGGTGAGGATTTTTGTGGCCTGGAGTATAAGCAGTATTTCCTATCATAACATTAAACAATAAGGAAAAAACTCATGAATTGGACCATTAAAACTAAATAGTCCCTTTGAGCAACACTCCAAGAAAATAAAGAATAGACTATAGAGTTTGTAGAATTCCTCTTGGTGCAAGGCCTAAAATATTCTTAGCATCACTTCCATAGCATATTTGTATATGCTCATGGAGTGAATCTATTTTTGCACCAAGCATGATTATGAATGTAACACATAGACAGAAATATCCAAAAGCCAATTAAAGTAAGGAAAACCTGAACAAGCACTTCACAAACAAGATTCTCCAAAAGCACATGAAAAGATATTCCAACTAATTAATCATCAAGGAAAACTAAAATGAGTCCCAGCATGACACCCCACACTCACTAGTTTGGTCATGACTAATACTTCTAATTATAAACAAAGACATGAAACAAATGGGATATCCATGCTTCTCTGATTAGAATTCAAATGCTATTGAGCATTCCATATAACACTGGAATTTTCTTGCCAATCTTAATATCTGCTTATAACACAGATCTGTAATTTCACTCTTAGGAATTTTCCCAAGAGAAATGAAAAATGGATTTGCAAAAAGACCCCCAAAAAGAGTAGTAGCAGTAGTGGAATCTGCTTATATGTTCTTGAATAATATAGTAGATTTAAAAATTATATAGCATATTTATGAAGTAGAATAAATCTCAGCAGTGAAGGAAAGGCATGAGTGAAGGGGATCAGTCTCCCTTGATCCCCTGCAACAGATTCAAAGCTCTTCAGCTACAGCATATTGACAGGGCCAACCATAACTGTTTCTTCCTCTACATACATACCTATCATACAGAATTTCTATTTATAAATATTATACAGCCATGGAATGTAATAAGGAGGTCGCTTGCTTTTTTACTGGCCACCTGCCAGCTCAACCCCAAAATAACCACATAGAAACTGTATTAATTAAATCACTGCTTGGCCCATTGGCTCTAGCTTCTTATTGGCTAACTCTTACATATTAATTTAACCCATTTCTATTAATTTTTTATTGCCACGAGGCTGTGGCTTACTCGGTAAAGTTCTGGCATCTGTCTCTGGCAAGGCTACATGGCTTCTCACTAACTCCTCCCTTTTTCTCCCAAGATTCAGTTTAGTTTTCCCCGCCTGTCTCTATTCCTGTGCAGGTCCAAGACAGTTTCTTATTAACCAATGGTATTCACAGCATATAGAGGGGAATCCTACATCAATGGAAGAACAATAATAACTGACAATAGCACAAAACTCTTTTAAAAGCATACTTGCTATGCTTTGAATTTGAAACATCTCCCATAGACTCAAGTGTTGAACACTATTTTGTAACATGGTAGAAACTTCAGGTCTTTGGACCTGCTGGAAGACGAATGGTGTGTTGCTTTTGAAGGCTCTATTGGACTCTTCTCTTGCACTTTGCTTCCTGTGGTGAACAAACACCCCACATGCTACTATCCTGTAATGATCAGCTTTGTTCAATCACAGACTAATATAATTCATTGAGCAAAGATGGATAACTGTGGTGGAAGTTAGTGTGTATCAACAAGATGGTGTGAGTGACAAACCAGAGAGAACAGAGGACCATCTTGTTTTTATTTTTAGAAACCATCTCCTTGTAACTAACTAGTATCAGGAAAACCATCTTGGATCTTTTCAGGGATTGCACTTTCATTTACATGGGACTTCCCACTGGGCTCTACTTGGTAAAGGTCACTCCTGCTCTTAAGAGTGTCACCCTAGGGACACAGCTTGCAGCATAGAACACTTGGAGGACAGTAACAACCCATATGGTTCTCATTCCATCTATACAACCCACACAGTAAAGAATATCCCTTTGATGTGTTTCATTTTCCTATCTGGGACATTTTTAAACAAAAAATATTAACTTTTGTGTATGTGTATAGATATTTGCATGCTGAGGTGTGCATATGAAGGTCCAAAGACTACTTTTGGAACTCAACTTTTTCTTTTAAATATGCAGTTACTGGGTGTGGTGGTCTGAAAGAAAATGGTCCTCAAAGTGAGTGACACTATTAGGAGTGTGGCTTTCTGGAGTAGGTGTGGTTTTTTTTTTTCAGAATAAGTGAAGGTGGACTTTGAGGTCTCATATATGTTCAAATTACCACATGGTATCCCAGTTCACTTCCTGTTGTCTGCAAGATATAGAACTTTCAGCTACCCCTCCAGCACCATATCTGCCTGCACACTGTCATGGCTCACCATGATGATAATGGACTGAACCTCTGAAACTGTAAGCCTACACCTCAAGTAAATATTTTCCTTTGTAAGAGTTGCTGTGGACATGGTGTCTTTTCACTACAATAGAAATCATAAGACACTGGAGGTCAAATTTAGGTTGTAAGGCTTGGTGACAACTGCCTTACCCATTGAGCCATCTCATCAGCCTCTTGTCTGGAAAATTGTATCTGTAACATTCTGTTTGTCTAGAAGTGCCTCTTGTTTTTCTTTTAGAAGCTCACTTAGAAAGACCCATTAACTTTATATTTCACTGCTATAATTTCATTTTATTGTATTATAGTGTTTTTTGCATACACAAACATGCACAGAGGGAGAGTGAGAGAGAGTGAGTGAGAGAGAGAGAGAGCATTTGAAAATGAAAGGTTATTGGAACAAGAAAGGACTATATTGTTAATGCATGATTTAGTCATCTTTCTGTTCTTAGTCTTAACACAGTGCCTGAGAAAGCAAGAGCATCAAATGCATATTATTAAACTACTCTTGGAAAAGCGACAATGAATTTGTAGTTTTGCAACATCTATAAAAATCATGTACCAATCATAGTTTAATGCAACAATTCAACTCATCAAATACATCTTATCACCTACTATGTGGAAGTTGAAAAACCAATTAGAGAATTGATCTGCTTAATATATTGTAAGTCTAGTAAGAAGATGACATTTGAACAGGTAATTAAAATAAATGTGTTAAATGTCATAATGTAGTCATGAACAAAATGTTATAGAAATGCAAATGAAGGAGAAAATTATTCTGCTCAGTGGGGCTTCCCCTAAAGAGCAGCTTTGATGTGACCTCATGAATAAAGAACGGTTGCTTTGTTAAGTATTTAAAAATTACTTCAGAGTATCCATCACCAAGACTGGTTTGAGAACCTTCAGGTGTTGGCTCATGTTTTGAGTAACCCACAGTGTACACACACTGTGAACCTCCTCTCCTGCAGTCATTGACTCCCCTCCTGTTTAGGTCAGAGAATGATGCCAAATGGGAATTCTAATCCTCTGTGTGTCCCTCTCAGAGCCCTCACTGTTGGGCAGCTAGACTCACACTAGGAGGTTTGGAGGCTAATAAGGACAGATCCCTTCCTTCTAATCATCCTTGTATTCCCATCTCCCATTTCCCTGGCAAACCAGGAAGGGAAGCATCACTTTCCGCCTCTTAAAGTTTTAAAATAGCAAATGAAAAGGTCGAGGTAAAGGGGTTTGCTGAGGCTCATCAAGGGAAAGCTACTTCCTCTTGGTCAAAGGATGGAGTCTGAACTTTTTGAATCTGGCCCTTGGTAAAAACATCACATTATAATTCCCTTATGAGAAAATGTACTTATCCACCAAAGGAATCTTTTCCTACATATAGTTGGTTGTAGATCCTTACTACTAAAGCTGTCCACTTCTTTGACTCAAAAATCATAATTTGTACCTTTTTTTCTTCTAAGTCTTCTTAAAATACAGGTGCAATGCTAAGTAAGCATTTTTCCCAGACACTCTTGACCTTCACATTCTTTGTCTAAGACTCACCCCTTCTCCCCATGCAACTATTGCTCAAAGCCATTGCTGAACCTCCCTAATTTCCTGAACCCTAATTTAAATGACATGACTCTTTTTTGTGTCTCTACCTCATTCCAGGAACTTCTGATATTTACAGTTTCTGTTCTGTGGTTTCTATCTTAAATTTTCATGCAATGGCTTTCAAGCATCCTTTTGATTTCATTTTAAAATTCCTTTACTAAGAAGCTAAAGGAGTCATGAAAGAATCCCGATTCTTGGGAACTGCCTTGAGATGGTTCCCTTCATCTCTTCATCTGTGACATAGAAAAAGGGACTAAAATTTTGTTAGTTTTTCTAGCATCAAAGCAGCACAATGGTAGCACAGAGACCATATCTCAAAAACTATGAGTTTATAGGCAATTTGTGAGAAAGTTACATTTAAATTATATGTGATAAAGAAAAATCAGCCAGACCTGGTGGTGCATGCCTATAATCCTAGTACTCAGGGATCAGAGGCTAGATGACACAAATTTATGGCCAGCCTGGGTTATATACATGGACCTTGTCCCAGAAAAAAAATTAGGAAAACAGTTTTTGAAGAAAGCAGTAGCACATGCTTGTATGTTTTAGTCCATTTTACTTTTCATAGAACAAGAGATGTGCAATTAAAAATGTGTTTTATTTGGCCTATAATTTTGGTATCCAGAAGGTCTATAAACCAAGGTGTGGTCAAGTGAGAACCTTGTGAACTTTTATTCATGAGAGCAGAATGACAGCTAGCTGTATGCGGAGCTGAGCATGGAGCCGGTCCTCCCTCCATAGAAGTAAACTAGTCATGTGAGGCTGTGTCTGCTTCCAGGAGACAACAATAATGATTCATAAGATTGGAGCCCCCATGACCTCATTACCTTCCCCCCCGAGCCCTCACACACACACTGTGGCAAGTTTATAGCAATAGACTTTGGAGGGTATCGAACAATACTCAAACTGTAGCATCATCACTCACAACGCATCAAGATATGAATGAAGTCAGTATTGAGAGGAGCAAAATACTTTCCTTCCTTATTGACAATTAACAAACTTACCTGAAAAGCATAAAATCTCATGCAATAGTCTTAGGAATAAATTTCATGCACTGTGAAAGCCTAAAAATTTCTTTTCCTGGGATTATTTTACAAACCATGAAAATAAGGTCTGACAAATTTCCACGTGCCACTCTTCCCTCCTCCCACCCACCCTCCACATGTCCTATCCCCACCCTTCAGTTTGTTAAAAAGAGCCTCCTCTACTGCAGCTCTTTCCTGACCAGCAGCTGCACAAACAAGACAAATAAATCAGGTTTGAAACTGGCCTTCTCTGGCCCAAAATCTCTACCTGGTGGGAAAGCCTCACTACCAGTCTGAATGCATATTCCATTTTAGAATGGGTCTCAGGGGGTCGGGCTGAGTGTGGTAATGATATACTAGCAGGTCTTAATCTTCAGAGCTTGCTTTAGCTTGTTCCTGCCTTCACCCTGGGGGATTCCTTCCACATACCTCTTAGACATGTGTCGCCTTGCACTGCGATACAGAGTCCATGCTCCTACGCGTTCATTTATGCACAGCCTTCTTAGAGAAAAAGCCATTGAGATATTTTGAAACAGAAATAGAGACAAGGACAACAAGCAGGGAATGCTCCTGCAAGCGCACTCTCTAATGCCTTAAGGGAATTCTATTCCTATTTGTGTAGAAGAAAGGGGTTGGCTAGCTCTCCAGAGCTTAACAGGTGTTTTCCCAGGCTAGATGAATGGGGAGTCAGGAGGAATTCATAAAAGCAAGAAAAACTCAAATGCTCTCCGTTGCCCTCCCTTAGCCAGCTCGCTAAAGGGTTGTTTTCTCTTCCTGCCACTTCTTTGTTGAAGCAGAAGAATAAGACGAATTCATAAAGCAGCATAACCTTGGTCACCAACAACCACATGATCACAGGTGCTGAGCCTCCGGGATGGGCCCATAAAGCAGCGTCCTTCCCTGTTGTTTTTCTGTGGCTACCACCAGCGCTAGTGTGGATTGACACAGGGTTCCTATTTTGTTAGGACAACCTCAGGTTCGAATCCAGGCACTGCCTACAAACTATGTTGTTCTGAATTAGAGACCTGTTGACTGATTTGTAGCTTCTCCTGCAGGCCCTGTTTTTCTGCTCTTGAGTTAAGGAAAGAAAGTATCACCTGGAGAGCTGACAAAACACTTGGACACACCTGGCCTGGGGTGTTCCTTCATCTTGTCTTGCTCAATTGCTGACTCCTGGTCTGCTCCAACCTCCAAGGCCCCCAACCCCCAGCTCTCTGCAGGCTGTGAGATCATATGATACCTCTAAGAGGCCCTTCTTTCATCCCTGTCACTGAATGTGCCAGGATTACATATTGTGGCTGGCATGGTTCTCCGAAGAGCAGAGAACAGAAAGAGGAAATAGATGGCGCCCCCACTGTTAGTGGAAATAAGTGAAAGAGGCAGAGAAAGGCACCAATGTCAGCTCTGCCTTTGGCTAAACTTTCACTAAAATGGCTATTATCAAATTTCCATAGTTTACCCATCCTTATACTTCATATTTACTCAATGAATATTACTTACATATAATATTTTTCTAATTGAATTAATTATTAAAATCTTATCATTTTGATTAGAAATTTGATCTTTTAATAAAAAAAATGTTTCCCAGTTTGCATAGTTGTAATTTGCGTTAAAAAAATATTGGTCCAAAGCCAGGGTGTCCTGTGCACTGGGCAAGAACTGTTCCATAGTTTTCTACTTTGTCATCTGTCATGTTTCGGGTGGTCCACTGTTGCCTTGAAATGGACCAAGAAACATTCTTTTCCATGTACTTTGAATATGTGCAGAAGTCGTGAGATCTTTATTTTCAATCTATAAACTTTTTAAAAAATAGTGTCTCACTAGCCAAACCAAGCAAAACATCTCCCAGGAACACACATTGATATCTGGAAAGTTTAAAATTGCCCCTATGGAGGAGTACAATGGGGTAAGAAAGAGCAATGGAGGATGGCTGTGATCCAAACAGGATATATCTCTATGAAATTGTAGTGAAAATGTTAAAATAAACAAAAAATCACAACTCTTAAAAATATTATTTTCATGAATTCCTGGTAAATTTTAAACCATTAAAGGTACGTGAAACATTTTTTTATTCAATCTCCTCTATTTACATATATAATAATTCCAGCTAACAAGGATAGGAGCCAGTGAGTGGTATGAAGAGCTAAACACAGAAGCATCAGGGGTGAGTCATTTTGGGATTATGTTTATTCACTTACAAGATCATTTTGGGATTATGTTTATCCACTTATAAAATCATTTTTGGATTATGTTTATTCACTTATAAGATCATTTTGGGATTATGTTTATTCACTTATAAGATAATTTTGGGATTATGTTTATTCACTTACAAGATCATTTTGGGATTATGTTTATTCACTTATAAGTTTATAAATTTTGAAGCTGCAGAAACTTTGGTGAGGAATCTGCCCACTAAATACAGTTAGATAATTAAGAATCAAAAAACAAATATAACATTTATGAATATTCTAAGCTAAACTGCAAATCCAGCTTCAAACAGTTTCTAAAGAATCCACACTATATTGACCACAAATGTAATCACGAGAAAACATGAAATTGACAACTGGATGGTGATTTGAATCTGCAGCTCGTGAATTGAACAAAGATGTGCTTGGTTATTCTAGGCTTTAAAGAAGATAGTGAAACAGGAATCATGCAATATTTAGTTTTAAATGGTAGTAACAGCAATATATGTGGAACCCTTTGGACTGGTAGCATAAGCAATGCACAGAGAGAAATTTCATCATTATATTCAGTCATTACTAAAAAGAGGTAAATATATAATATTTGTAACAGTCAACTTCAGAAGAGAGAAAAAAATTGATTTTCATCATGTCCTCATTTTTTTCTCCAGAAAATAGAAAGGGATAAAGAAAGGAGTAGGACTCAGAGTAACACAAAATAACAAAAGTAGAACAATACAAGTGATGCACAAAATTGATGTTTGGATCTTGAGAAAGATCCCCAGCGAAACAGAAACACCTACCACAGCCAAACCAACAGATGAAAAAATGGCAACGTTGTGAATGAAAAATAGATCTGAAACAGGATTGAATGGATGCCATCTGGAATGATAATCACATATCCTTGTCAATAAATTTCACATTGATTAAATAGGTTTATTTAGAAGAACATGAATGACAAAAATTAATTTACTTGGAACTATTTCAAACAACGTACATAAAAGATAATTCAAATTCATTTTTATCTGTGGTTGCTTAATATGAGGCTTTTTGTTTGTTTGACTTTTGTGGTACTGAGATTTAAGCCCAGTGCCTTACATGTACTAGGTAAGCACCTTACCACACTGCACTAGGGGCCTTTAGATCATCTCTATGAAGTACTTATCCTCTTGAAGGAAAGAATTCACTAGACAGATATAATTTGACCAAAATTTTACTTAGCAAAGCAATGTGATAGTACATGCTAAACAAATATTGTGGCAGTATGACCCATAAGGACCAGATCTACAGGTTCTACAATGTGGGTGATAAGGAAGTTTTCAAAAACATTTTAAAGACAGGTAACAAATTATTAAAGATAAATAATTTTATTTGTTTCTCAAATCACTATGTATCAAATCTCTTTTTTAGGATGTTTCTTCCACTGATCTCATTAAATAATCTAAAAGGCAGAGTTATACCTATAATGTAAATGACACAACAAAGCTGGGTCTTTTGAGGATGCTGACCATCTGTTAGTGTGCAAGTGTGGTGTGGTGGTTAAATGATCTCTGCCATAGTCACATCGTTAGTTGCCTCACTTGGTGGCATTATTAGGGAGGTGTAGTAAGTATTGCCTTGCTGGAAAAAGCTTGTCGCTGGGTTTGGGCTTTGAGAATTCAGAGATGAATACCATTCTCAGCTGGCTCTCTCTGCTTCTTGATTGTGATTGGATATTTGAGTTCTCAGTTGCTGCTGCCTCCATATTGGCTGTCGGTTGCTACAACCCTTCCTGCCATGATGGACTCTTATCCTTCTGGAAACATAAGCACAAGTAGATTCTCCCTTCTGTAAGTTGCCTAGATCATGGTATTGTGTCACAAAAATAGAAAAATAACTGATACATGTGGAACTGGAAAAAAATCTCTGTTTTCTTAATTTCTGATACCTCAGCAATCACCCTAACTGTAGTTTTAAAGGTGTTTGACCACCAAAGGCCATTCTGACCACAGCTACAAAGATACTGCTGTGGTTTCCTTGGTTCCCTAAGGTCTAGCTTCTCACCTACCCAGTCTCAACACAGGAGAACAAATATGTGCAAAAGTTAGACTCAATCAAAATTAAACACATATGTACTTTAAAGAACATGATAACAAAATATAAAAGATAGCTCACAGACTAGGAAAATTATAAATTCTCTATTTGTTAAGATAATTTTATTTATGATTGAATAAACATAGTTGAAGTAGAACTACTGTGCCAACTTTTATTCGTATAAACATCATATTAAATGAAAAAAGAGAGCAATAAAATTGTGGAAAATAATATGTAGTAACATTTCAAAACAGGGACCAAAATTCTGAAAAACAAGTTCATAACATCGTTTGTTTTTAAAAAAAATGGAGGAGCACAGAACTAGACAATAACCTTAGTGTTTGTCTGTGAAACCCTATTTATTTAAAAAAATGTAAGAGACAAAGGTTAAAAGGTCAACACTGATCACTTTTTGCAGTAGATCCACTAGTGACTTATCATCTGTAATTTATCCATGCTCTAAACTTGTAAATTAATTTCTGAGTGATTTTGACATTTTTAAAATACCCATTAGATTGGTAAATTATAATTTTATGACCGCTATGTAAAGCGAGTAAACTGCTGCTTCGTTTATTGAATTCTATGATCAATTTAATTATCTATGGGAATTCATTACCTTCTGTAAACATTAAAATACATCCTATTCTAACTGTACCTCAGAAAGTCACAATGGTGTTAAAATTATAGATTATTTAACCTAAAGACATACTTATGTCACAATGTCAATATTCATAAGGAACAAAGTACAGGATACACTAAAGGTTATTGTTTTCATGACTATTCCATTGTCTAAGATGCCTACTTTGGCTTAAAAAAATATTTCAATGTTTTGTACATTATTAAAAAGATACTTTCTTAAGGAGTTGCACTCAATTCTGATCTTGGTGCTAAAATGTGTCTTCTAATGTTATATTTTTCTCCTTTATTCAGCTCTGCCAGAAGGACCCACAAGAACACCTAACCTACACATAATGCTCAGAGACTTTAATAAACATTTGTGAAACCAATTTCTTAAGTTTTAGAAAAAATTAATACTTTGTACTTCTATTATTTTATGGTGAAATTCAACCATTTTTGCACAGTTTCTTCTGTGATTTTTTTAGTCATACTTTTGTGACATCCCTTTGTAAATTAGACATCTATTAAGAAAATTGCTTGTACAGAAGCTTCTTACAGTCACGTCATGCTGCTTGACAGTTCTTGGGCTTAATTCCTGTATTGCTGTCACTATGGTCCCTC
Source organism: Ellobius talpinus (assembly GCA_001685095.1). NCBI lineage: Eukaryota > Metazoa > Chordata > Mammalia > Rodentia > Cricetidae > Ellobius > Ellobius talpinus. Next base: position 19,871 of record LOJH01006933.1, on the reverse strand, counting down.
TCAGGCAGTCTTTGACCATCTGTACAGCTTTTTCTCTGTTTCCCTGCAGCCGTTATAAAGTTCTGATTTTGCCAAGTGTGGTAATGCACACTTGTAATTCTTGCACTGGGGGTGGGTGTGCAAAGCTCAGGTGCTGAGGCCGATCACAGCTAAGTAGTAAGAGTCCAGACTGTCAATGTCTCCTAAACAACAAGGCTTTAGATATTGTATCAAGGCCTGTGATATGTTTTTAGTTTATTGTGACATGGGGAAGAGACACAGATTTAGTTGCACTCCTCTCGTGGTTACTCTTCAGTTTTCTTGTACCACCGTTAAAGAGGCCATCTTTGCTTTTGACATCTTTGCCAGAAATTAGGTGGCCATGGCTTTACTCCCTGTTTCTGAACTGTGTCCCATTGATGTATATGTTTATTTTTTGTGCTAATTCCATGCTGTTATGTTACTATGTCTCTGTCAGTCGACTTGGAATTAGCTTTTGTGTACGGCAAGCATCACTCATAGGTGGTCAGGATTGCCTTACTATACATACATTTTGTTTCCCTGTGAATTTTATGATTTTCTTTTAGTTCTGTGAAGAATGCCATTGGAACTGCAGAGTCATTATTTTGAGTCTGCACATCACCTTTTTGGATCGCAATCACTCATATTGTATTAATTTTTCTAGTCCATAAGTGTAGAGAGTCTTTTCATCTTCTGTCTTTTTCAGTTTCTTTCCTCTGTGTTTTTATTGTAAGAAATCCATTTTGTTCGATTCCTATCTATATCGTTAGTCTATGTCTTTGTGGAAGCATTATGAGTGGGGCTATTTTCCTTACTTCGTGCTCAATACATTTTTAATTGGTATATCAAAAAGCTACTGATTTTTTATGCCACTTCAGTATCCTGCTACTTAGCTGAAATTGTTCATCAGAGGCAGATACAGACACATCAGTGGACCTGTCTACAGTGAAACTATAGTAGAAGTCACCTAGAAAACTATGTTCATTCAAATCCAAAACCTTTAAGAAGTAAGGAATATGGACATTTCTATGTGCATTGAGATCAGACTTAATTATTTACTCACATATGAAGAGAACAGAAATAAGTGGGATAAGACTAGTAATTAGCTTTAGGATTGTAGAGAAATAAAACAGCCTAGAGGAGGAAAATAAATAAAAGGAGGAACAATAAAGACAAACTAAGGATCTGAAATGGCTCCTTCTGAGGGAAAATGAAATGATAAAGAGGAAAAGGAATGGAAAGAGACAAGCTAAAATAATGCCAGCTCTAAGGAGTCAGAGGGAGTGGGAATCTAACTCCAGACTCCCCTCTGTCTTTCACAGAGCTATCCAAAGGAAAAAGAAAAGGAGAATGAGAAGAGCAGGGCGCAGTGAATATGCTAAATTGGCATTAAATATTAAACAGGAGGCAACAGAAGTGGGGGAAATTGAGATGGGTCGCGATTCTGACTCAAATGTTGTCTCTCCTCTGAGACTGGCATCAGTTTCATCTCGTAGTCTTTCATCACTGGCTCACTGAGGTCGATCAGATCACTGAGCAGAGTCTCACAGGTTAAATCATGAACGCTAGTTACACCTCCATAATCCACCCTGATACCGGGACAGGTGTTCTGAACGCGCTTTTGCGTTCCACTCTAGTCTAAGGCTCAGAAGAGATTTCGACCTCACAGAGCACTGCCCAGGCACGGTTCATACATGTCTGTACACACTGCATCCAGTCCCTGAGGTATCAGAGTTTAGTCCCTTGACAACTGTCTGGGCTCAAGAAGTGTGAGTTCACAGGCAGTTGTTTTCCTCTGGGTACCTTGATGTAGACTCAGTGGGATCATAGAAGAGTTTTCAGGTAATTTCCTGGCCTTTATCCCCTCCCTGCCTCATCTTCTCTTTAAAACTCTTATTACCCTTGCTGCCCCTCTTAAGCAATGCTGCTGACAATCTACAGTTCCACGCCTGACTACTCACCAAACAAGGCTCAACTCTCCAAGATGGCTTTGACTCTTTTCTGCAGTTTTCTGGTTTATTTTGCTACTGAAAGTTGATGCATTCCACTCTCACCTATGAACTATGACACTAGTTTTCCAACTATCATTTTGTCTATCTCCCAAGGCATGTAACAGATTGTGACCATGTGTTATTTAACCTACTCAGAAAAAAAAAACCCAGTTTTTATATTTAGATAGGTTCCTGCTATTTATTATTATTGGGAATATTTTTACAATACTGTTGAACTTTATTGAAGGTGCGATCGCTGTTCACTGAGATGATCATGTAATTTCTGAACTTACCTGGACTTGTGTGATGCATCACATTTATTAAGGAAGCCTCACCTACCACAGTTTTGGAGGTCTGTGATTCCATGTGAGTAACAGGGCTGTTGGAAGCAAGACAGCACATCTAGCTGGAACCTAATGGCTAGTGTGGTCACATCAGAGGAAAGGCTCCAAAAACCTGGGTGTATTCAGAATCTCCAGGAATTGGTCCAGATGAAAAGGTGAATGATATCTCTCCAAACATCTTTTTTAAGGGAGAAACACGCAATGTATTTTCCACTTTTGAAACAGATTATTTGGAATGAAGGTTACAGAATAGTTAGCACACAAAATACTTAGAATGCAAAGTCATATTTGCCACTCCAATTGTGCCCCCATTCCTTTTAAAATTCTCTTGACATACTGTTTTCAACTCCCAAACTTCAGAAACTTCATCCAAATCTCATGGAGCTGGGACTTGAAGGTATTCTGGCAAGGAACTTTTGTTATTATTGTTGTATCATTTCATTTAAAATATGTTTTAACCTAATTTTGAGATTATAATATAATTACAAAATTCCACCCTTCCCATTGTTACATACATATAATGGAAACTTTTAGAGAAGATCACAATCAATCAAAATGCAGAATTGTGGAGTTCAGCCCCAACATCTACAACACAATCCCTGAACACAAGAATTAGGGATTGTTTCAGAAGAGAGGGTGGAAAAGGTTGAAAGCTACACCTATAAAAATATGATCTTTTAAAAATATTTATTTATTTTGTTTTGTTTTGCTTTGTTTTGAGATACAGTTTCTTTTCTCCATGTAACAACCCTGGAACTTACTTTGTAGACCAGGCTGGCCTCAAACTCACAGATATCCACCTGCCTCTGCCTCCTGAGTACCAGGATAAATGGTGTGCACTATCATACCAGGCAAAAAATATGCTTTGAAAGAAACAAAATTCTATCATTCTTCCTCCTACCTTTCCTCCCTCTAGTCCCTTCCAGCTACCATCTTTTAACCCTCTCCCTCTCATGACCCCATGACTTTAAAGCTGACAACTTCTTTCATTAGATTATGGTGACATGGGTGGTGGACACCACTGAAGTAGTTTTTGTTGGCTTCTTTCTGCCTCTTTTGATATACTAGAACCAACAAAACTCTAAACATCTTCCTTCCTGTGCTCTAAAAATGCTCTTATTTATCTACCCACTTTCTTAGGCCATATTTTCCCTTATTCCATCGTCTGCACAAAGAAATCATCCATTAGCAGCAGAATCCCCGGCTGGCAACAGAACCTAGAGCTGCACAATATCTAAGCTCCATTAGCTGCAGCTGTGAGGCATGCAGTAAATACTGTTCAAATTAGCTTTGCTCAGTGGCTCTCAACATGTAAGATATAGAGAAAAAATAGAGCAATGAAATTTTAGCGTAGACCAACATGATGAAAAGGACAGGGACCATGGATGTCCCATGCATCTGCTCTCATAGTCTCTGAATTTTCAGCTGATTTTGTACAATGAGACTTAAAATGGATAAATATTAGTTTTCCCACAGTATAAAAAATAGCCTTTAATAGATACCTTGAAAATGCAAGGCACTGATATTTTTATTTTCTTTATTTCATTATTCATCATATATCATTTCAAATTTACTCCATAACTTTAAGAAAACTTTACTGCAGTGTCAACGAAACATCTTAGATAGAAGTGTCAATCCCAACACATTTAACAGAAAATAAAATTAAATAGCAATCTCTGCTTTTGAAAAGAATTTATATTTTATAGCTATGTGTGTGTGTTTGTGTGGATATATACACATGCATGCAGCTGCCTATGAAGACCAGAAGAGTGCAACAGATACTCTGGAACTATAATTACAAGTGGTTATGAGCCACTAGGTTTAGCTGCTGGGAACCACACTTGGACCTTGTGTAAGAGCAGTGTGCATTCAACCACTGGACCATCCCTCCAGACCCAATCATGATTTTCCTACAGCCCAAAGAAGCATTGTGAACATTTCAAGTGATTATTGTGAAAAGCAATATGTACATGTATTAGAAACTTTTAATCAATGTTTGTTACTGATACTCTGCAATTACTTAACATACAATGAATTCTGAAACTTAATTACTGAAATTGGTTTCCACATTTATTAAACCTATTTAGAAGTACTTAGCCACTTAATTTATTTATAGTCTTTAATTATTACCTTAACAACCACAAATATTGCATCAAAAATAATCAGGGTCTTACAGAGATTTAACATTTAATAGTATTTGCAATAACAAAACATTCAGAACATTTTTTAAAATGCAAGCTAAAGGACAAATCAAGCTCTTTGTTAGCTGATAAAATTTCATATTGTTATTTTTTAATTTTTTTAGTTTTCAGTGTTTTAAAAGATTTATTTTAATAAGCACAAGCAGATCTCTAAACAGCAACAACACACAAGAAAAATACACTACATGCGTCATACAAAATGTTAAAACAACTCCAACAATACTACTTTATTTCTTCACTGCCTGGATGCTATCTGGGTGTTTTCGCTACAATGATCTACATGTGGGTTTTGTTAATGGTGTCTCTCCATGTGTTCTAGGCCAATCTTAAATTCACCACACTCCTTTCTAGACTCTTGAGGAGTAGTGTTACCGGTTTAAAGGAATATGCCACTACAGCAAGTTACTGGTTATAAGTCTCATGAATTCATTCACTGTTACTGAAGACATGTTTGAATACTTTTCTGAAAATGTCACTTAACCAAATGCAGCAGTCTACCACACGTTGCCACACATGATATAATCCCGGTATTTGAGATGTTGAAGAAAGATAGCAGTGAGTGCAATGCCAGCCTGAGGGACAGAGCAAGACTATGTCAATTCCCTCCCCCAGCCTGAAACAGCAACAGCAAAGCCATTGCTCTTTTCCACAAAAACAAAAACAAACAAACAAACAAAAAAACACAGCACTTCAGCTGGGCATGTACTCAGTCCATTCCACAGGGTGTTTGATTAACATGCATGAGAATCTGGGCTTGATCGCTAGCAGTATGTAGCTCAACATGGTGGCACATGCCTTGGAAAGACAGAAGCTACATTGGAAATCCACGCTCATCTTTGACTTCATACCAAGTTTGAGGACAACATGGACTGTACAAGACCTTTTATTAATGAACAACCCCCAAATCCTTTCCATTTTTAAGCCCTTAAAATTATTCAAGGAAATATATTAAGTTTTATCTTTAAAATGCTAGATAATATTTCAAAATGAATCATCCCCCCCAAATGAAACCAGGAGTAAGACGAAGGGTGAGGAAATGGTTGAGGTTTTCACAAGCTTTTCACAGTGACTGGTAATCAATTGCCATTTCAAGATGATGCATATATGAAGCAGAAAGTGGAAATACTGAAAGTCAAGAAGATATTTTCATTGCTGCAGATGCTAGTAACGTGTGCCTGAGAAATTCAAGAGAACTTAAAACTTATTGCAAAAGAAAATCATAAAAAGCTCAGTAAACTGAAAGGTTAAGCTTTTAATTATAGCATTGAAAGCTTGATTGTCCACCAAGAAAAGACAGCCAGAAATAGGGACTGATGAGAACATAGGTTAGTATATATACATCAAATCTATTATATGCTATATATATATACTAAATACTATATTAGTGTTATTATTATTTATTTTACAGTGGCTCATTATTGTGGAACCTAGGTTGATCTCAAGTTGTAATCTTCCCTACTGAAATTATAGGCATGAACCACAGCAGATTTTGCTTTGACTTATGATAAAGAATAAGAAAAAATAAAAAAGTAACTAAATTTTTACCCCCTGAAATATCAGAGGTAGAAGGTTGTTAAAGCATGTAGATAATGAGTACACCTGTTTTTGCTCACTTTAAGGAAGCCATGAGTTGACTGACCTTTCATAGCTTCTAAATTGGACATTTATATTCATGCTGTGACCTCATTTACTTATTTTCACATTATAGGAAATTTAAGCACATCTGAAATTCTATAATCACATGGGAGAGGAATCATATAAATGCAAACAATGTGGTAAGCCATTTAGATTTACAGTACCTTCAAATGCATAAAAGAAATACCAGAGTGGAACCAAATGGACTTAAGGATTGTGGAAAATCTTTCTGCTTTCACAGTTCTTTTAAACAGCACAAAAGAACTCACACTGTAGAGAAAACCCATGAATATAAAAAATGCAGTAAAATTCTTCTGCAGCTTTGGTCCCTTTCATATATATATGAGAAATCACCCTGGAGGGAAGCCTTGTGGAGACTAACGATGTGGAAAAGCATTTGGCAATTACAGTTGTTCCACTACCTTTCCAAAGCATGAAAACAGAAAAATGTTATGAGTATGGTAAGGCCTCACTCATTCACTGACAATCCAGCACACAAAGCCTCACCATCATGGGAAACCACGTATAGAAGAAGGGTAGGAGACACTGCATCTATTCAACTGAATTACTTAAATCAAAGGAAATTAAGTAATAATGTTTTGGCATATAATTTTCATCTAAAAAAAATTTCTTTAGTAAATGAGATAGTAAAAAGGTTTAATTATATGGTGTATGTGTTTTATGGTAAGATATAAAAATGTAAGTCCTAACATCCAATGAGTAGACACTCAGCACAGGTGACAGGGAAATCAAGGTAAAGTTGGATAAAAAGACAGGAACATTTGAAATGGGAGGACATGAGAAGGAGCAAGTAGTCCTCATCGTCTTCAAAGTTCTTGCCAGCAATGAGGAAAGAAACCTAGTGCAATTAATCACTGCTTAAGGCCTTTCTAGTAATATCACCAGAAGCCCCATTTACAGGATACTAACATGAACTAAATTTCTTGTGCAAACTTCGTGTTATAGGTGCATAGCAGGTCCATCAAAGGACAGTTCTTTCCTCTTGGTGAACACAGTGGAATATACCTCTGGCCTAATATTCCAATCTACCCAAAATATGAGAGTTAAAATCTAGTTAGTTAATTACCAGTTAAGGAGACTGCTCCTCAGGAATGTGGAAGCATCTAATTCCATGCATAAGAGCCGGGAAGGATAGGTAACTATTTAATGATGTAATGCATGTGTCCTTCCCCAAATCCCTGCTCTCTATACAGTCATTACAGAACTGCCATGAGGTTCTGTAGGGTCTGCTTAGCTTATAGAGTCTTCACTTTGTCTTCCTTTCTGTCTCTTTCTTTCAGATGCTAGGCTGAGTATAATGAGGGTTTCTCTAATATTTTGGACTTTTCACTGTCTCGTGTCACCTTTTTGCCATGTGGTTGATGCAGTCACATGTCTTTATCTCTTCCTCTTCTCCATCTTCTTCCTTCAGGGAACTGCCAAGATTATGCCTTTCTCATGTTGCCACTTTTCTTTTTAAACTCCACTAAGATTGTTCTGAGCTTTCTTTTGTGTACATTTGGAAATTATTTCCTTAATAAGACTAAGAATCCTGAGAAGGGACCCCAATTTTCCTGACTATACATGCCATTTAAGAGGTAGCTCCCTGAAATTTTCAGTGACATTAGTAGTTTCTGGATTACTTTATCAGACGATAATCACACCCAACATATCAGAGCCACTTAACTTCTATATCAAAACAGAGAAATCATAGAAAGATTTCTTAACAAGTGTTGGAGATGTAATCTGAGAGGCAACAAAATGGTATACGTGGCTATGACTGACATATGTAACTGCAACTCTCCACTGAGGATATCTGACGACTTGGATGTATCTTACTCTCTGGGACTCTCCCTCGAGGAGTCAATACCTACCCTTGAGTATGACTCACTTTCTATGACTCCCTTGAGGACTTAAAAGCCATACTTGGGAATTCCTTATTTTCTGCGATTCTCTTTCAGAGAAGTCCACACCAATGACCTGGGATGTTCTTTTACTCTCTTTTTGAGGTCCTGCCTTTCTCACTTAACTCTCGTGCTTAAGGCTATGTCAAAGTATCTCTAATACCATATCCAACTCCGTTTTATCATACTGGCTAGTCCTGAACTTACTTTATTAGTATCAAAGCCATTACTCCTGGTTTGACTTGAGTCAAGGTCCTGAAAGAATGAAAGGAACTCCACAGGCTGAAGGTGTGACTAAATGGACCCATGCCTCTGTTTCATCTCCACTGACAAGAGCCTGACATTCAGTCCATAATTATTGATAATTGTTATTTCTTCTTGATGAATATTCTATTTATTGATGTGGTGTCATTTTCTCTTCAAGTTTTGAGTTGGACTATATCCCATATTTGAGACTGATTAGGCAAGTATTTTTTATAACTTTGAATTGCTTGGTAGATAGATTCCCAGCCATTGAACAAAGCTATTGGATTAATTTTTAGGGATGTGTGTTTCTCAGAGACAATATAGATAGTTGGTTCTGTTTATAAATCCAATTAGTCTCCTTTTTCAAATTGGTGAGTGAATCTACTTATATTTAAGGTTATTACTAATAGATCTTTGCTATTTACTAAGTTTTTTTAGGTGATTTCTGGTTGGTTATATTGTTAAGATTTCATTTGCCCCTCCATTTGTATTAGAGTTTTTCTGGTTTGCTGTGTTAGGCACAATAAATTCCTTTCTAGTTCTCAGTTCATTCATTTCTTCCATGAAATGTTTCCTTTTTTATTTTCTCATGGACGAGAATGTCATCTTTTTATATTTTGTATTCTTGTAAGTACTTTCTGAGGTGCTGGCTTAAGTATGATGAATTGTCTGAATTAATGTATGCTAATCTTTAAATGGTCTCATTTATCCATCATCTCTACAAAAACACGTTTGCTATGTATAGCAACATTGTTTAGTTGTTTATTTCCAGTGCTCAAAACATAGCAGTTCATACTTTCCTGGCTATTAGGATTGGTGATAAGAAATTCATGTTGTTTTGATGTTTCTGCATCTGCATGTGAGTTGGAATATTTCTCTTACAGCTTTGAGTAGTCATTCTTTACATTGTACTTTTTCAAATATTGACACTGATATGGCATTGTGGGTTTATTCTCTGCTTGTTTATACAAGTTTCTGCATACCTCTTATCTGTCTGTGTTGTGCAACAGATAGCACATTACACTTATAAATGACTCTGATGTTTTGGTGTCCATTTCTTTCATTAGATTTGGGGAAATTAATATAATTTCATTGACTTAAAATGTCTAAGCCTAATTTAGCTCCTTTTTCTACCCTCATGGACCCTTACATTTTTTATTATTTATTTATTTATTATGTATACAATATTCTGTCTGTGTGTATGT
>LOJH01006933.1:0-10240 GCA_001685095.1 Ellobius talpinus | reverse complement strand
TACAGATGGTTGTGAGCCACCATGTGGTTGCCGGGAACTGAACTCAGGACCTTTTGAAGAGCAAACAATGCTCTTAACCACTGAGACATCTCTCCAACACCCGGATCCTTACATTTTGTTTCTTCAACACAACCTAGAGATTTTGGTAGTTATGATCAAGATCATTTTTCCCTGTATACATGTCCGAATGTTTTGTTATTGCAACTGTGTCCTTCTTCCTTGAAGTTTTTTATTATTTTATTTTGATGATGCTTTCCACTATTGTTTTATTTGATTGATTGATTGATTCTTTACTCTCCAGAATTTGTTTGGTTCTTTTCTAAATTCTTAATTTCCTGCATAAATTTCCCTCCCGTTTTTTTTTTTTTTTTGTCTCAAAGTTAGTATTTTGTGTGCTTTTAACTTTCTGGTCAAGGTCCCAAACTGATTTCCTTACTACATTATCTGCATATTTGAATACTCTGTATGATTATTGATCATTGATCTTCTTGAAAAGTCGGTCTCTGAAATTTATGTTTGGCATTTCAGTCACTGAAATTAGCAGACATTTCCCCAAATCTAGTGGAAGAATTTAATACCCAGGTCTAAGAGATATTTGCAAGTTACAAGTGTTATCCATTACATAGCACAGCCACAAAAGTGGAGTTTAGAGATCGAGGCATAAAAGCAGAAAAGAAATTCACATTGCCATGTCATAACCTTTGGTTTGTGTTGTCAGCAGCTTATGATCATATGGGTTTCCAATAGTGGATTTTGCCCCACATGTTTTGTTTCCCTGATGTGTTTTATGCATCTGTTGGGATGTATATTTTCTTTGGTTTTCTTATTTTTTCCCATTTATTTCTCACTTTTGTTTTCTTGTTTATTTCATTTTATGTGACTCTTCTGGTGATATACCTTCACTTGTAATTTTTATTTTAGGGCAAAGGTGGCTGTGGTTCTCCTCAATGATTTACCACCTGTGTGGCTGAAAAGATTCAGAAACAGAAGCAACAGGTCAGTGATTGTGGGAAAAGTAGTCTATAGATTTTATAGAGGTAAGGATATCAATATTTAAGAAGTGAAAAGAGGAAGAACTGGGGAATGAAGCAAAGAAAAGACAAAATAATAATGAAAGAAAAGCACTATATGAGTTAGAAATCTGGATGGCACTTGTAAGACTATTGTGTGTGTAGAAATAAAGAAGAGAAAACATGTAGGAGATGGGTGAGGTTTAAAATGTTTATGGTGAGACAGGAGTTAAATCAGAATAATTGAAAAAAAATCAAGACTTTAAATAATAAAATAAAATTTTAAATCTTTAAATTAAGAAACCAATCTAAGAAGAAGCAGTCATGGGATAGGGAAGTGCTTGCCCTTTTTATTTCTTCTCATTGGGAAGACAGGTTTTCTCCCTGAACTGTCATTGTTTATCATTCTATTGAGTGACAGGGCTGCTAGTGTCAACAGTTCAGAAAAATTAAATCAGAGCGTCCTTCCAAATGAGGGCTTCTGTGGCAATACGCTTTGCTAGAATTCCCTTGGTGGAGACACCACGATTTGCTCACTTCTACCATCCTATCCCTTCCACTGCTACCATCACTAAGTTAGACTCTTGCCTCTCAGGAAGTAGGGACTGAACTTTTCTCATTCAAGGCCCATCCACCTGAGTACCCTTGTACACCATCAGGATACTGGACTGGATTCCATCACACATTTTTACCCATCCTGTGCGTTTTCCCTAGGCAACGGCAGAGGAGATGACAGCGGTAGCAGGGAGCCTGATATTTCAAGGTCTCTCTTGTAGTTTCTGTGCCTCCCATTTGCTACACTCTAATGCTTACCTTGCTCAAGCCCACTATGTGCCTGCCTATTTCAGTCTCTGGTTTACTTTCCACAGCCAGGAGCTTTTCCCTCTGCCTGTCTTCACAGTGTTTCCCATAGAAGCATTTTGCTAGTGGCTGTAGCTGATGTCAGCAGATCAGCAAGAGCAGTACTGTGACTGAGCACCATGGTAGCTCAGCTCCTTTCCTGCACAGAAATTCCCATTTCACGTTATTCATTCTCTTATGACTTTCTTTTATACAAATATGGTCTACTGTGTTTTCAAATCAGACTTTTCTCATTCACTGACTCATCAGATCTGACATTCTATCTGGAAATCTTATTTTTACTTTTTATTTTCTTTGGACACCTTGCTACCCTGAACAACAGTTCATGGTATGTGCTGATGATTTGTTTGTGCTCTAACAAATGAAGCTTGCCTGACGATCAGAGGGTGGCGTTAGCCATTGGTAAACCATAGATAGAGGCCTGGCAGTGGTGGCACGCACCTTTAATCCCAGAACTTGGGAGGTGGAAGCCAGAAGATCAGGAGTTCAACATCACACTGGGCTGCATGAGATTTAACCAGTCTGAAAGAGAAACAGAGCTCACACCTTTGATCCCAACACTGGAATCTCAAGCTTTAATCCCAGTGTTAGGGAGGTGGAGAGAGGAAATGGTATGGCTGGGCAGAGAGAGAAATATAAGGCAGGAGAAGACAGGAGCTCAGCCCCTTTGCAGGCTGAGGAGCTGGTGAAGCAAGAAGTGGCCATGACTTGCTTCTTTGTCTCTCTGATCTTTCATCATTTACCCTGATATATGACTCCTGCTTTTATTATTAAGACCAATTAGAATTTGGGCTACAAGGGTAGTTTTGGATGCATGGACTTCTGTGATCTCCTTTCTCTAGTCTCCTGAGTTCTGGGACTAGGGATAGTATGCCCAACTGCTGTGTGAGTTTTTTCTTTTGGTCTTTTATACTCCACTGTCTGTCATCAGGTCTGTCATTCTGGCTACTATTTGGATGGTTCAGACTGAATTAAAAAGAGAGACCTATGGTGTGATAATGCAATCTGAAGTAGGAGTTACATTGTGATGTCTTTTTTTCTTTTCCTGGTGTTGGAAACCAGATTTCCCAGAATACCTTTTCCTTATGGTTCTGTATTATAATTCACAAATTGTCTATTGTTCACTGGAATAAAAGAAAAAGGAAGAAAGCATTAGTTAGCATAGAAGTCAATATGTAAGAAACAGTCATATACACGATGTGCAAACAAACACCTTCTTACAGCTAATTGTCAATATTTTGGCTTACCCATCAAGACTGCCCTTGAAACCACTTGGATTCTGTCTTAGTTTTTTATCTACTGCTCCGAAGAGACATTGTGACCAAGACAACTTATGTAAGAAAACCTTTAATTGGGGATTTGCTTACAATTTCACAGGGTAAGTCCATGACCATGATAGGGAGCATGGTAGCCAACAAGGCAGGCGTGGTGCTAAAGCAGTAGTTGAAAGCTAATTAGCGTCTTATCCACCCATTGGAGGCAGAAAGAGTGTGTCTGGCAAGACTTTTGAAACCTCAAAGCTCACCCCCAGTAACATATCTCCTCGAAAAAGACCATACCTACTAACCCTTCTTAAACAGTCCCCCAACTGAGAACCAAACATTCAGATATGACCCTGTGGGGCGCCATTCACATTCAAATCACAGTGTCAGTGTTCTCAGAAACATAAGTTTTTACAGACTTCTCCATCTCTGTATGGACTCTTTCTGGAAGTTGATTTAGACTATCATGTTTGAGAACAGTCTCTCCTATTGGGAACCTTCTTTGGAGACCAGATGTATGCAAGATCTGAGTTGTTCAGCGAGTATCAGTTTTTCTCATGATAATTACTATCTCCTGATTGCATGGCAGTTACAATGGTGCCTTCAAAAACAACCAGAGCAGATCTTGCCGTGCTGCATTGTACAGTAACAATGGTCCCCAAGGTCTGATGTCACAAAGACAAATGCAATGGCTGTATCCCCCCTATTCCCACATTGGAAAAGAAAACTTTCCACCAAGAAGATCCTGGACATCTCCCATTCGTCAAAGCTGACTCTGACACTTGAAGTCACTTTCAATCATGCTTGATTCTTTAGGATTAAAAATGTGCTTTCCTAAACAAAGTCCTCTACATGTTTCTTAGAAATATTTAATAAGTGTTTTCAAATAGCTTGGATAATAAAATAATTAGATGAGCTAGCCTACTCAAGCCCTGAATCTAACACTTCATTCTCCCACATCAATGGACTAAGAGGGGGTTCTCTTCTAACTACACCTGGGTTTTCCCATCCCGAATGACTTTGAAGTGAATGTTAGATGTCATATTAATTTATTTATTTCAGTGAAAGGGAAAATTCAAAAGAAAATCGTGCCTAGACTTTGATCAACCTTTGATCAACCTGAAAGCCAATTTCTCTGTTATTATAAATTCTGGCAAATTCTATGGTTATCTCAGATTCAATGCTTTCAACCAAATCTAACAAACAAGATGAGTTTTTATTGGTTATCATATTTCATTTTTGTTTTTTTTATATAAAGCCTCAACATTTAACCTAGGCATGCCTCACAATTGTGACCCTTCTGCCTCAACTTCCAACATGCCAGTGAAGAAATTTTTATATACTTTTTAATGTTAAAATGTTCTTTTACATTACTTAATTTACTTCTAAATAAGAAATGTAATGAGGTATATATTCACATGAGTATATGTTTGTGTGTATGAGTGCAGTGCCCACAGAGCCCAGAAAAGAGTGTTGACTCTCTTGGAGATAGAATTACAGGTAGTTATGAGGCCCACTACTTGGGTCTTGGGATTTGAACTCTGGTCCTCTGCAAGAGCATTATGTGGTCTTAACTGATGTATCATACCTCCAGGGCTTATTTAACATTTAATATTTATTGGTTGTTGACTTAATATTCTTTTTACTACTTTTTATTAAAAACTGATTATTTTCTCATACACTGTATTCTGATTATAGTTTCCCCTCCCTCTACTCTTATAATTTCTTCCCACCTCCCCTCCCCTCTGATCCACTCCTTTCTTTTTGTCTCTCACTAGAAAACAACAAGATTCCAAGTGATAACAACCAAACATGGCAAAATAAAATATAATAAGATGGAGCAAGTTCTATAATATTCAAGTTGGGTGGGATAACCCAACAGGAAGAAATGAGTACCAAGAGCTGTCACAAGAGCCTGAGACTTATCCATTTTCACAATCAGGATTCTAATGAAAATACTAAGCCAATAGCTACAACATATATGCAGAAGACCTGGTGTAGACCCATGTGGGACCCGTGCTTGCTGGCTCAGTCTCTGTGAGCTCATATGTTCCTTGCTTAGTTGATTGAAAGGACCCTATTCTGATGTTCTCCATACCCTCTGGCTCCTATACTCTTTACTCTTTGTCATCCATGGGATTTCCCGAGTAATATGGTAAGGATTTGATGGAGACTTAGAGTTTAGACTCTTTCTCCAAATATTTCCTGGCTGTTGGTCACTACATCTGTTCCTATCTGCTCCTGGAGGAAGAATCTCTGATGATGACTGGATAAGTCAATGAATGATCTATGATTATAACAGAATATTATTAAGAATCATTCTATTGATTTTTTTAGACTAGTAGTGTGTGGTTTTAGCCTAGGTCTCTGGGATATCTAGTTTCTGATTCTTGATTCCCCAAGCATTGTTAGGTGTGGGTTCCTTCTTATGGAGTGGATATTGTTGAAATCAGACACTGGTTGGCTACTCCCACAAATTCTATTCCACAATTCCCTAGCATATTGTGTAAACAGAATAGAATGTAGGTCAAAAGTGTAGTGGCTGGGTTAGTGTCCATGTTTCTCATGTGGAAGCTTAAAGTACTTTCCCGCACCAAAATGACCAGAGTGTAGGAATGAGGGCCCCATGTAGGCACCAACACAACTTCTGCATATTCAATGAGTGTCGTGGGTATTATCCTCAGCAAGAGGACATTGCTCTCAGTCTACAGATAACAGCCTTTTGTCTGAGCAACAGCCTGGGTGGTTGGGGACTCCCATAAGGTCCCCTTCCTTTGGCACAGGAGATGACTTTTTGAACCTAACACCTATAGTGCAGTCAGTAAGATCAACAACTATTAAATGTGACCTTGTGAAACTGAGAAGCTTTTGTAAGGCAAAGGACACCCTCATTCAGAAAAAGTGGCAGCCTACAGAATGGTAAAAGATTTTTACCCTTTCGACATCTGATAAAGATCTAATATCCAGAATATATAAAGAACTCATGAATCTAGATAGCAAAGCCCAAATAATCCAGTGGAAAAATGGGAAACAGATCTCAATAGAGGAATCTCAAGTGACTGAAAAACACTTGAAGAGATGTTCAACATCCTTAGACTTCAGGGAAATGCAAATACAACTACTTTGAGATTCCATCTTACATCTGTCAGAAAGGCGAAGATCAATAACACATGTGACAGCTCATGCTGGTGAGGCTATGGAGCAAGGGGAATACTCCTCCATTGCTGGTGAGAGTGAAAACTTGTATAGTTGTTATGGGAATGAAAATGGCATATGACAGTTTCTCAGAAAATTGGGAATCAATCTACCTCAAGATCCAGCTAGAGCAGGTGGGTATATACCCAAAGGACACTCCATCCTACCACAAGGACACTTGTTCAACCATGTACACTGCAGCTTATTCATCATAGTCAGAAACTTGAAAAAAAATTATATGTCCTTCAACAGAAGAATAGGTAAAGCAAATATGGTACATTTACACAGTGAAATATTATTCAGTTGTTAAAAATAGACATGACCATACTTGCAGGCAAATGGATAAAACTAGAAAAAGAAATTATCCTGAGTGAGGTAACCCAGACCCAGAAAGAAAAATATGGCATGTATTCACTTATAAGGAGATGTTAGTCATTAAGTAAATGATAACCAAATTACAATCTGTAGAACCAGAGAGGTTAGGTAAAGAGGAGGGGTCTGGGGTGATGCAAGGATCTCCCTGGTGGGAAGGAATAAAATAGAGTTTACAGGCAGACTAGAAGGAGATGAGGATAGGAGTGAGGGTATCAACTGGTAGGGGGCTGTGGTGGAGGGAGAAAGTGAGAAGAGAGATGGCTGAAATTGGGGGAATGGTATTTGGGGTCTGGCTTGGAATCCTAGTGCAATGGAAAATTCCTGGAACCTATAAAGGGGATACCCAATCTCAACTAACCTTCTCTGGTGACCAAGCAAGGCTTCCATTGGTGGTTCTAAGTTGCATTCAATTGCTTGAAATCCTATTGCAATTCATATCTTTAAAAAAAGTATTATAGAGATTATAGACTGATTGTATCAAGATCTTTTTTGAGAAATGCTTGTATATATATTTGTATTTTATCTCTGGTTTAATATTTGTTTTACAGATTTGACCTAAATCAGACTTGATGTTTTTCAAAAAGGTAAATGTGTTTCACATTTATAACTAGTGTGCTGTTTCTCTGGTTAGGGCCACATTTAAATACATTTGTTCCACACTATTTAATACCACCTGCTTTGGGAGAGCAATGGTTGAAATATTCACTAATTATGTCAAAAGGTAACAGTTCAATTATTTTCTCCTTCTTCCTGTATCATAAAATATATTTCTATAAACAAAACGTTATTCTTAGTCAGTGGTTGTGGTTGAGGGGCAAAACACTTTTTAATACTACCCCTAGCACTAGGGAAAAAGTCCCTCTCAAACTGTTGTCATATTTTTATTAAGAAAAATAAACAAATTCCATATTCTCTCCAATTATTCCAATTATTTCTTTAGTTTTTAAAGCATAAGTTGTTTGGCTACTGACTCCTTTTACTGACCAGCTCATTTTCTTTAATTCATATCTTATAACATTAATTCTCAAACTATAATTATCAGAATCATATTCATAATTCCTAATGTTCTTAATATGAGTTAATAGATTTCCCATGTTATATTTCTCTTTTTCTTTAATATGTTAAAAATAATTGCCCAGAATTATTTATTCAAGTAAATTATAACTTTATGAAAAATTCATCAAAGTAAATTTAAGAAAATCTACCAGTGTTGAATTTTTTCCAAATTTTAAAAATTTAATTGCTCAAATATTTATTGATGCAGTAATTTTACACAAGTCTTTTGGTTGTATCTCATGATGATTTTCAGAGACGTTGGGGCAAGTTTGTTTCTGAATCAAATAGTTTGAATAATACAAACTAAAGAGAAAGTAAAATGATCACAAGGTCTTTAAGAAAATTTGTGGCACTTAATATTACTAGTTGTAAAGTGTCCATTGATGATAACATCACTAGGAATCTGTTATTTTTAATGATTATAAACTATATGATATATCATGTCTCTTAATTATTTCAGAAGTTGGTGTTTGAAATAAATGCTCCTTATTTTCCCTAAAAATTTCAACTATGGTTTCTTTATTACAAAAATTCTATGATAGTAAATACATTGTCTTTGTCTATGCCTTTGTTAATGTAATAGAATATCTGAGATTAAATTACATATAAAGAAAATGGGCTTGCTTTCAGCTTATACTTCTGAAAGCTGGGAAGTCCAAGATTAGAAATCAACATCTCTGCTTTCTGGTAGAAAACAAACAACCATACAGTTTTTGTTTTGTGTTTTGATTTTTCATTCTTGGACTCTTTTGACTCTTTGGGGGCCTACCACCTAGTTCCCAAATAAATCACATGGAGTCTTTTTTTTGAATGACTAGCCTTAACTTGGCTTATTTCTTGACAACTTTTCTTATCTTAAATTATCCTATCTCTCCTTTGCCTCTGGGCTTTTTCCTTTTCTTCTGTGATCTGACTTTCACTTGTACTCCTTTGCTGACTGTGTAGGTATACGGCTGGCTCTTTTTTTCTCATTCCTTGATCTTTTGCCACTTTCTTTCTTACCATTCATTACCTCCCCTTCTATTTATTAACTCTGTGTGACAGTCCACCTATCCTTTCTCCTGACTCGTTATTGGCCATTCAGTTCTTTATTAGACCAGTCAGGTGTTTTAAGTAGGCCAAGTAACAAAGCTTCACGGAACTAAACAAAGGCAGCATAAAAGAATGCCACACATATTTGCATCATCAAACAAATGTTTCACAGCATAAACAAATGTAACACATCTTAGAATGATATTGTACAACACAAACGCATGTGAAAAAGAAGTGTGTTTGTGTGTGTTCAAGTTTATACTTGAGAGAAAGCAGATTCCAGAATTGTGATCTAATCACCTCAGAGTCATAAATCCATTGCAGGGGCAAGAACTCCCTGACATGAGAAAAGCAATAGTTCACTTATAAGGACAAGCCTTTCCTGACCTCACAGCTCTTATCTCTCAATCACTGTGCTGGGGACCAAGAAGCAACATGACTTTTCCTGAGGTCAAACTATAATATGCACTTTCAAATTAGTACTAGATAAATTATAGGATCCCAAAGTTCTAATTATCTGATACATTGCAATATGGATTTCTTCAGAAATATTCTCAGTGTCTTTACATGTCTTGCAATGAAGAGTAGCAATAGTGACATTTAGATTTGATACCGAGGCAAACAAGCCTAAATAAGAGTAACTGTAGCCAGAAGATTGTAGATGTCCAATGTATAAATGCTGAACACTTTCACTCACATTTCTGTCTACACGTGTGTTCTACTATAAATTTAGGGGCCTCAGAACAGCTTGTCTCATAGTGAAAACAAGAGCTACCTACATCCATTGGTACCATCACAAACTGGTCAGTGCTCACAGCTGGATGGAACCAAAGCAGAATGACTTTTGATACATATCAGAACCTTTCTACTCCAAGTGTTGTTATGTCCTAATGGAGAGACAAATGGCAGAGTCAAATGCAAAAACTGATACTAGACATAAGAATAAGATTCAGGATGTAGTAGGGAATTATATAAGTCTAGCAAAATTATGGTAGTAGTTTTCCTGGGTCCATAGCTTCACTAGTTCTGGTACTGACACTTTAGAGTACCAGGGATGATTTCTCTCCAGTTGAGTTGGCCTTAAGTCCATCTAGACAGCTTTTGGTAACCACCATCGTGTGAGTGCCACTTCTGGTACCTTTGTGTCTGTCTCTGCATCCTGGTAGACTATTTGTTTGCTTCCTGACAGCACCCCTCATCTAAGAAATCTCTCTCTCTCTCCAACAAATAGAGACCATGACAAAAAATCACTAGACATACTGCTGAGATCAAGAGATTGTGAGGAATCAAGACCCAATGTTTACATCTATATCACAGATGCTGCATCTATGGCTCAGAGAATATTGCAGAAAAAGAAGAGAAGGTGGAGGAGGAAGAAGGTGAAGAAGAAGAAGAAGAAGAAGGAGGAGGAGGAGGAGGAGGAAGAAGGAAGAAGAAGAAGAAAGAAGG
>LOJH01006932.1:16963-31717 GCA_001685095.1 Ellobius talpinus | reverse complement strand
GGTGGTGGGAAGCGCCTGCCACTGCTATTACAACAAGTCCTTTGGAGAACTCACCTACTTCTCCAGTTTGTACAACACACACATGGACAGGCACACACATGCACACACACATACACACACACACTCGCGCGCATGTGTGCACACATGGGCACAGACATGCACACACGTTCTCACACACACACTCGCATACTCTAATATTAGACTATTCCCTGGTGAAATTTCCCATAGCATCTAATGAGTGGGATTTATTTATGTGCATGTATTCCATGTGATTATCTGCAGGCACCCCAGCAATCTGTCCAATGAAAACCACCAAAAATGCTCGCAGGGATAATAGTCCCATCTCCAGCATTCTGCCTCGCTCCCACACCCACCCTGATAGAGTTTGTCTAACCCCACATCAGAGGACCCCATGCAAATGAGGAATCCGAGGCTAACACCTTGTGTTGTATTTCAGAATCATTCACAGCATCTATGATAGAAAAAAATGCATCGATCAATGTAATCTCTCTCCACTTTTTTACTAGTCAGGAATGCCAAACAACACACGCCAGAGACAAAGATCCTGAAGAAGCAGGTGGACAGCAAGATCATTTCCCAGGCAATAGGTATTTCCCTAGGAAATCTGATCAGATGTGAATAACGTGTAGTTTTCAGGGAAGAGGAAAGGAAGGAGGCTTTCCTGCATGGTCTGGTAGTGACACAGCCTTTAGCAAGCACCGTAAACATCTGGTGGTCTTTGTGCAGCTCTAATGTTATCAACAGCCTTTCTGTGGAGAGCAGAAACAGGTACCCACTGCTCTCTGCTGCTTCCACTGAAGAAGTCATGTCAACAAATTTAACTGGCATGTATTTGCTGTGAGTCCTGCATCCAGGCTCCCTGGGCTTCCTGCATGACCTGGTCAAAGAGAGTCTTGCATGATGGAAAGCAGAATAATGAGCCACATGTTTCTGTCTACCTTTTAGACATGGTGGTGCCCAACGACACAGACATACACTTAATCCATGCTCCCTCATGACTCGGTAGGTGACTTAGCTGCCAGAGTGACTCCCCCACCTCACTGTGGTATTTGTGGTATTTCCCAGCAGTCTCAGAATGAGAGGGAAATGCATCCCCTCTACAAAAAAAAATCTAGCCTAAGGAGGATTCAGCCAAAGACGTTTTCTGCTCTGTCTCAGAGGAGCTTAGCGATGCTGTCATTCCTCCTCAGTCTCTCTTCAGTGTCCAGAGAGGTGCTGCCCATCCCAGAGAAGCTCCAAGCAGCTCTAAGGGAAGGTGGGCCAAAAGGGAGTAAATGACAGTCCTCTGAGTGTCACAGGCTGACAGGGGTGATGGGGAATCTGCAGCAGGTCAGTTGTGAGACCATCTATCTTGGGGACAGTCAGCAACCCATCCCCTCCTCCACCTGCCACGGAATCTGCCTCAGGTTCTGCTGGGTACCAGATGGGCGAGTGGGAGCCTCCGCTAGCATCTGCAGTCCCTACAGAAGTAGGGGCTTCATTTTATGTGGCACCAGGATGCAGAAAGCATCAGGCCCTTGTCCTCGTTCCAGAGTGTAATAACCAAGTAAATGGGCCAACTTGACTGGATATTGAGGTGTCCAGATAGCTCAATATTTTTCTAGATGTTTCTGTGAGGATGTTCTATGTGAGGATGGCATTTAGCTTGGTAGACTACATAAAACAGATGAGCCTTCTGATGTGTGTGGGCCACATCCAGTCAGCAGGACATCTCTCCAGACCAGAGAGCATTCTTCCCTTGACAGACTTTCAGCTTCCCCAGCTGCCAGACTCAATGTAAAACACAGATTTCTGGAAGCTTGAATCTGCTGGCCACCAGCCTGGAGCCAACTTTCAGCTCCATGGGATCCAGTTTGTTCTCTCAGACTGCAGATCTTGAGACCCACCAGGCTCCATAACCACATGAACTAACTCCTTTTAATAGCATCCCCCCACACACAGTGTGTGTGTGTGTGTGATATACACAACCTATTAGTTCTGTGTCTCTGTAAACTTGAAGACTCCTGAGGCACCTTTGCCGCCTTGAGGGTTATCTTGTCAAACACTTCTTGCCCCTGAAGAAACTGAGATATAAAATTTAGCACTCCAGAACTCTGTAGCCTGCTATCCACCCCCTGATCAGCCCTCTTTATAGATGTGAAGGCTGCTGACACGAGTTATAGAAGGCCTCTCAGAAGCCTGTGGAGCCAACCCTGCAAGCCGGGCTCCCTCATTCGCCAGCTGGGACCGACTCTTCAGCTATGAGGTAAACCTATGCATTCGCAGCCTCCTATATAGATTATAATTTATTATGCTTCTACAGACTGCCTATATCTTATCATTTGTATTGATTTTATGTAATTAATTCAATTGGTATTTCAATTGTCAAATAAAACGCATATATGATTCTTTTGTTCGCTAGTTTTTAGATGGAATTTTTGATTGGTTGGCTGGTTTGGGGAGGTTCATTTATTTGTTTTTTGTTCTGCTTTATGTTTTGAGATAAGGTCTATTCTTGTAATCCTGACTGGCCTACCCCTATGTAAATCAGGCTGCATTTTCCCAGTGAAGAAGTTGGGCCTGGAACTCACAGAGGTCCTCTTACGTCTGCCTCTTGAGTGTTGGGATTAAAGGTGTACACTGCATGCCCACATGATTCTTAATACTGACACAATTGCAACTTAAAAGTAAAATCCTTTTCTCAAGACTTGTAACAGATGAAACAGCTGTCTGCTTAGGCAAATCATTCACAGACTTTTGATGCTGTAAACAAACAGTACAGGATGCGCCAGGCCACTCAGAGGCTGCTGCTTTTTGCAGCTTTCAGCAGCCGATGTGACTAAAGCATAAAATAAAACCAATCAGAAATATTAAAATAGTGAGTCATGAGGACGTCAGACAGCACCGAAAGGAAAGAAAGTCAGAAAAAGGAGGGAGAGAAGTCTTCCAGAGAAACAAGCTATGAAGTCAAACGCCCAACAGAGAGAAGCTTGGAAAAAAAGAACGAGCTGGAAAGACAGCTCAGTCGTTGCGAGCACCTGTTGTTCTTCAACAGGACCTTGGTTTGGTTCTAGCACCCACATCAGATAGCTCACAATCACTTAATTCCAGATCTAGGGATCTCACGCCTCCAGCATCCGCAGACACCTGCATTCATGTGCACACACCCAGGTGCAGACACACCCACCTAAGCATCATTTGAACTAATAGAAAGAAATCTTTTAAAGGTAGAGAAATGGAACCAACAATGATAGCGAAGATGCCTACCAGGGTAAGAACGCGCAACATAGTGAATGAGCATGAAACACCAAACAGAAATCAAAAACTGAATCTTACGATGATGCCAGCAGCTCCCAGAAGAATCAAGGACCCCTGTGCAGAAAGGGCATCACCAGAATAGCACCAGCTTGAGCACAGAAAGCATTGCTAGCACAAGCTAACTGGAAAACGCCATCCCCCTAGAAGGCCTCTAAGTAAAAGACTCAATGAGGACAGGGTGAGAAAACCACTTTTAGGTCAGTTCTCTGAAATCCACTTCCCATCGACCTCTTTCTGGGAGACTAACACATCTGTGTCCTGACGAAATATAATAATAGCTCGTGTGTGCGTAGCACTTCCTGGACCAGATACTGTTCAAACTGCTTTACAAATTCAGATCGATTGATTTACTCTTTACCCCAGGCCTGGGAAACAAACACCATCATTATCACCATTTTCCCAGTGAAGCTGGGCCCAGAACCGTCCGGTGCTTTGCTTGTGTCTTGCAGTTAGCGAGGAGCGGTGGAAGCCAGAATGAAACTAAGAAGAATAAAGGGGCTGGAGAGACTGGCAGTAAGGGCGCTGGCTGCCTTTACAGAGGACTCTCTTTACAAAGTGCTCACAGTGGTCTGTAACTCCAGTTGAGGGGAATTTGACCTTGGGTCCCTTCGGACACACAGTGCACAGCACAGATAGGCATACAGGCAAAATTCCCACACTTATAAAAATAAACAAATCAACAAATATGTTTTCAAAGAATAAAAAGATCGGGAAAGGGGGCCAGGTAGCAGGTGGCAAGCATGGCCAAGTGTTGTTCAGCACAGCTGTCTAATCTGGAGGTGAGGGACGGAGGAACCTGACTGCTGAACCGTCACATGCATCTGCCTCTTGGGAAAGCAGGGTTGGTCAGTGTGTGACCAACAGGTTGGAGGGAAGTCCTAATACATTATGTCCTTCTACAACTAAGGCATAATTGTGTAAATGCTGATCATTGGTTCTGTGAATGAAGGCAATTGTATGTAATGAGGGGCAGAAGGAAGGCAGCATTAAAAAAAGGTGTTTCTTCATCAGAGTTCAAAGATAAATAGGAAGACAACTGAATGTATGGAAGCTAATCAAGAATGTTAGAAAGGCATTCTTTAGCTAAAGGGAAGCCAACAGTAGGGTACGTTACAGGTGGTTTAATATTTGCCTTTAGAAAATGGATTTAGGTGGGGAACAGAGGGAAAATTTAGTAGTACCTAACTCTTTAAGTTGTAGTAGTATAGATAGAAAGTTTGGTTGCTGGGCTGGAGAGATGGCTCAGAGGTTAAGAGCACTGCCTGCTCTTCCAGAGNCTCACAGCCATCTGTAATGAGATCTGGCGCCCTCTTCTGGCCTGCAAGCACACAAGTATACGTGATAAATAAATAAATCTTTTTAAAAAAGTTTGATTGCTTTTTCAATTAGGTACAAATAAATAAATAAAGACGACTACCAAGACGAGCCATGCCTGCTTTAGGTTTCAAAAACCCAGAAATGCTACTGACTTTTGAAGTTGCTCAAAGGAATGGAGATGAGGCTCGGTGGTTAAGCACTCTTGCTGCTCTTCCAGAGGACTTGAGTTTGATTGCCAGCTCCAGGGGTTTGGACTCCTCTGGCCTCCAGGGGCGCATGCACTCACAGGTATATACCCCTGTGCAGGTATACACACAGACACAGCTGAAAATGATTTTAAAAAATTAAATCTTTTTAAAAGCTACTTAAATACAGAGGCAGGTGGTGGCGGCAGCTCATGTCCTTAGTCCCAGCACACAGGAGACAAAGCCAGGTAGATCTCTGTCTTGAGCAGAAACCTGCTTGAGCAACAAAAAGCAAACAAAAGGGGGGATTGAAAAGGTAATTAATTTTACAAACTGTGGCCACCTGTAATTCCAGCTCCAGGGGATCTGACCCCCTTTAGCCTCCACAGACACTGCAATCATGATTAAAAATACAAACAAATATTTTAAAAACCTAGAATGGAAAGAAAACAGCCCTATGTCTTATGTGAATATTTGCTTTTAATAAGTGACTAAAATCCAATATAATACAATTCTTTTGAAAAGAATTGATTTCACTGGTTTTGCTGTACTGGGATTCTTCCCAAAGTCAACAGGCTAAAGATTGGAAATCTGTTGCCTAGAAACTACCCAGTGTGGTTGGAAGAAATTACATGCTAACATAAAATGGGAAGAAACAGACTGCCTGTCCCCTCCAGTGTTTAAGTTCAAGAAGACAAAGGGAAATCGGGGGAGGCGTTGGCGGGCCAGTCCTTGGTGCATGAAGAACCTGAGAAAGTCCACTGAAGGCCCCCACACTCTCATTCTGCCCAGCTCAGCTGCCCCAAAGAACTCTGGGAATTTCACATCATGGGGCGACTTGATTGAACCCTTTCTCCGTACTCATAATTTACTTTGCTGTAAGCTGTCGACAGTTAACACGGGTGACCCCATTTGTGTCTCTAAGCTCTCTCTGAGTGCTTCCCAATGCATTATTACCTCACCTCATCTCATTACAACCGGGTCTTAAGAAAATGACATTTCTCAAAATGAAATGTTACGTGGATCACAGCTGCAAAGTGCCGAGAGAAGGCAGCCCACAGTCCAACACCCACAGCAGACAGAAAGGTAAGAAATCTGTTCTCAGAACACGAAGAGGACACATCTGTGCGTTACAGACTCCCAGCACCAGCGAGGGCCCTGGAAGGGATTTCAGATCCTGTTCCAAAGGGACTGCAGATTTCTGAACACCCCATTGCAAGATCCTCCCCCAAATCACCAAATATCAGTACATGTAGAGACTTTTAATACAACCGCTGGAATCTGTGGGATCTTTAAGACCCTGAAGCTGCCTGCAATGGAGAAGGGAGGCTCTAAGGAGACTTTGTAACCCCTTTTCAAAGGAACGTTACAAAGTCTGTGCCAATACTCAAGAGTGGTCCTGGAGCTTGTTATGCTAGAGTTTGGGAAGATGGTTGAACAGTTCTGCAATAGATCTTCTAGAACAGCAGTTCCCAACCTTCCTAACTTTGTGACCCTTTAATACAGTTCCTCATGTTGTGGTGACCCCCAACCACAAAATTATTTAGTTGCTGTTTCATAACTATAATTTTGCTACCGTTATGAATTGTTATATAAATATCTGGTATGCAGGATATGTGATATGCGAACCCCTTAGGAACCCACAGGTTGAGAGCCACTATAGTTTCCGTGTGCAGTAAGGGTCATCAGTGATAACCCATGGGGCCCTAGAACAAGACTCAGAAGGAACCCCAAGGACACCCAAGAAGAGAACATGCCATGTGTCAAAAATCACAGCAGTGGTCTTAGGGTGTCAGCTGTAACAGACTGCAGGACAACCTAATGCTCCAGCCTGGAGTCTCTGTCAGTCGGTCCTCTCTACTGTCTCTGAGAGTGCTGATTTATGCTACAGCTGGCCTGGCCCTAGACAGCTTCCAGATGGCCTCTCTTGCCAAAGTAGAGAGCACCCATACCCTACACCTGGGCCGAGTGAGCGGCATTTGGGTGTGAAGTCTTTAGTGCCTCACTTGAATACAATCTCTTTTTTTGGATTCAGGAAGCCGCTTTCCTGACTTGGTGGGAAAAAAAAATATTTGTTTCCCAATATTGCTCCCCCTGCCTCTGTTCATCAGGGACTCACAGCAGCTGGGGGGTGGATGGAGAATGTCTTAGCATTGATTTGGCTTCCCTGCTATTCTGCTCTATACATAACCAGCAGGCCTGTGAGGTTACCCAGCTCTGCAGGCCCAGCCCACATCCAGCCCCCAGGGTCCTGCCACCCCAATAAAATGAAATTCTATTGTCCCATGAATGATAATTCATCAAATGTTTATGAAGCCTGCTGTTACCCAAACAAGATGCTATGGCAAAGGGCACAGATGAAACCCAGAGAGACTCCTCTCAGCCACATGATGACAACCCACTTGTCACCATTTAAAGACACCTGATACTTCCCTGTATGCATAATGTATATATTTCTATATCTTAAATTATCTGTTGGCTACTCTCTTTTTAAAGAGGATTGTAGGCAGGGTTTCCTGAGGGTGGAGCCCTTTCATGCCCAACGCCAATAATCACATGAGTCTTCATAGCCTTGTGGTTGTAGAACTTAAAATTCAGTCAGTAGAGCATGAGACTCCTAATTTCAGGGTTGTGGGTTTGTGCCCCATGTTGGGCACCAAATGAAGCACAATTAATAAAAACTCAAAGAGCGATATTGGGGTTCAACCTAAAGACCTGAAAAGCAAAGCAGCCATTGGTATTGTTGAGGGACTCGGGTTTCTGCTTCACTATTGATGCTGGGCCCTCACTGGAATGCCTCTTGCTTATCCTGCTGTTGCTTTGTGCTGTGGAGATTCTGCAGGTTTGGGTCTGCAGGACCAGTCTCTTCACATGTCCAGCCGATCGCAGATGGGGGTGACCAACCTTTGTCCTCACCACCATAGTGCCCTCCCCTGCATTGCCCTAGCCAGTCCCCCTGCTTTCATGTCCTCAGGGACTGTCTCCCACACCTACACCTTCAGGGCCAGCTTGACTGTGTTGTCCAGATGTGGCGGTGGGGGAGTCACTCTTCCAAGTGCTGCAGCTGATGAGGGGCAGGGAGAGTTCTCCCACTCTTATGGTCTTGGGGCCAGTTCTCTCACCTACTTCAGATGTTGATGGGTTGGGGGGAAGGGCATCTCTCCCCAGCCCATGCAGCTACATGACAGAGGAGTAATAGGCACAGCTCTCCCATGTTCACAACTTCAAGGCTGGTCACCCACATCTCCAGCAATGGGGGCTCTATTGTGTCATCCTCATGAGGTGCAGGACTTGCTCTCCTGAGTGCAGCACCTGTTGGTAAGAAGGGACACCTCACCTGCTCTTGTGACCTCAAGATAAAGGATTTCTTTTGGCTCCTATTTTTAGAGATTTTGTCCCACGGTCAGTTGGCCTCGTTGCTCTGGGACCTATGACAAACCAGAGCATCAGAGCTAAAGTGCATGGTAAAGCAAAAAGTTCTTCCATGGCTGGAGAGAGAGGCCAGTTTCCCATAATCCCCTTCAAGGGCATATCTGATGACCTAATGGCCTAAGTGTTAGCCATAGCAGCTTCTGCCAGCTCCCAGTAGCATCCAGCTAGGAACAAAGCTTACACATGAGCCTCTGGGGGACGAACCCAAACAATGGCCTACATAGAGCCCCACTTTGTCTTCTCTGGATATTGTTGTGCAAGTCTCGAATGCCCCTCTGATTCTGTCCCTTCAATACACAGCACTCTTCTCTTCCCTTCCCCCCACTAACACACAGCCACTTCGCCCTGCTGGTGAGATGTCTGTGCTGCCTCCTTTAAGGGGCGTGCCAGCCCTGCCGGTCTCTTTAAGGATCTTCGACCTTGGTGACTGCTTCAATCACAGTAAATGTTCTCATTTCATACACATTCAAGGTAAGCCAATTTCCAAAAGGCAATTCTTTCCCAAGGTGACACAGCCAATTAGATGCTGACCATGGGCCAAAAGCCACATCTCCCTCCTCCAGGTTCAGTCCTCACACTCAGCGATTAGACCGAACATCAGGTGCCATGTTGTGCTTCGAGGCTCCTAGATCCGATGGTCCCACTTTCTGTCCTTCCTGTCAGAAGCCAGCACTGCATCCAGGGAGCCTGGCTGACCAGCCTGCCTCATTTCCATTTCATCTTGGCCTCTAACCTGTTGTCCTGGACCTCAGATAAGGAAATGATTAAGAAACAAGAGTGAGAGAGGACCCCATTCTGGTTTGCCTTCTGAGCTGTGATGAAACCCGGGCCCAAAGCAACTTGGGAGGAAAGGGTTGATTTCAGCTCACACTTCTGGGTCACAGTTCATCACTGAGGGAAACAAGGGCAGGAACTTAATCACAGGCCATGGAGGAGTGATGCTTCCTGACTGACTCCCTCTGCCCTGATGGGCTTGCTTTCTTGGCTTTCCTACCTAGGGATGGCACCACTCACAGTAGCCTGGGCCCCTCCATCAATTAGCAGTGAAGAAAGAATGCCCCACAGACACATACACAGGCCAGTCAGCTGGAGACAATGCTTCCGCTGAGGGTCTAGCTCACATCAGGTGACTCTACCTCATGCCAAGTTGACAAAGCTCAACACTCAGACCCTAGCACTTGCTGTCAGAGTGCATGGCTATCATCCACTCTGTGCTGTCTGAAGAGAGATGGAACATTCCCAGGTTTCCAGACACTGAGCACTAGATAGGTGATATGAGCCCAGGAAAGACTGCTCACACTCTCTCTTCTCTCTCACACCACTGAGAAATTACGCAACCACACACACCCCTCCCTGTAGTGCAGGATACACACTGTGTGGCTCCGAGCCTGGGAATGCCCTCTCTCACCCCTCACTAATGTGTCGGAGACAGCAAAACAAGTTTATCACGGTGTGTTCAATCAGCCTCATTAACACGTGCAGAGAGAGGGAAGAATTGAGGAAAGACTGGAATAGGCCAAACGGCCATATGCTCCCAGTAAAACACAACTGTGTGTGCGGGCTCAGAAACACTGTGTGCTTCAACATAAACACACACAGTAATGGAGCTTCTCAAGTTCCTGAAACTCAGATTCATCAGAGTCCCCTCTCCATGGGGAAGGGGTAGCTAGATCAGGCCTAACCCACAGAATTATATCTCCTCTGAGCTAAATCTCTCTTCTCCTTCCTCCCTCCTCTCTCTCTCTCTGAAACATTGTCTCATGGAGCCCAGGTTTGCCCTGAACTCACTGTGTAACATAGGCCAGCCTCAAACTCCTGGTCTCCACAACCTCACCTCTCAAGTGGGCACGAGACAGTAAGGCAGCACCAAGCCCTGCCTTGTTTTAAACAATATCTTTCAGATCACTCCGTCTCTTTGGGCTGAATACTCCTGCCCATAGAGTCCCTCCATTTCCCCAGGTCCCCAATAAGTAAGATGGTATCTGGGGTGTATGACCACACAGCAATAGAGAATGGGGCCTCAGGGTCCAGCATGCAGATCAGAGTTGTCCTTGTGTCTTGGAAATAGGAAAGTGAGCCCATCTGGTCACAGAGCACTTAGAATCTGCTAGGGAGTTTAGGACTGTTCTCACAGCTAGATTAAGAGAGCGGCCCTTCCCATGAGTGCCGTTGGCCTGCTCGGAGGGGACCTCTTGGTCACCTCTGCCCGACCTCATCCCCACCAGCTTTCTACCTCCCACCATCAGGTGGGTACCACCTTACGGCACTTCCACACTACACTGCAGAGGTCTTGGCTTGCCACCTCTGGCCCTCTACCTACACTACAGCCCACCTTCTCCATACCACCCTCCACGTGTGGCATCAATTCTTCGAGAACACTGAAATGTTTCTGGTTACATCAGGAAACAAGGCCATGTCCCCAGGTATATCAGGAGCCTCTGTGTTCTCACGGCCTCTGTCCTTGTGTTCTATTGCCTTCCCAGCATTGACACAAGCCCTGACCCTTCCAGCTCGGGCCCTCTGTCCCTCCTTTTTCCATCTTTTTCTCTTCAGCTGAGAGCCCCTAACCCCTCCATGTCTGAGCTCTTCACCCTTCGCCCCTCACTCTCCTGTGACCTGCTGACCTCTTGACTGACTTTAATGGTAGGAAGCAGGGGGTTGCTGGTAAGAGAAGTTACCAAGATGCCAATGAAAAGCATGTGCCAGGTGCCTTGGCCACCACCACAGCTGTCCCTCTTCATTGTGGATCAGTTGGCCACATGTTGGTGGGTCTCAGGTTTTGGGCAGAGGGCTTTCTTCTCCTATACAGCTTTCCTTAAGTAAGATTATTTGCAGGATCTATAAATGGGGCTTTGCTTCCTCAGGCTGGGGAGAAGGCTCAGTGACTAAGAGCACTGGCTGCTTTTGTAGAGAACCCAAGCTCAGTTCCCAGCAACCACACAAAGGCTCACAATCGTCTGTAACTCCAATTGCAGGAGATCAAACGCCCTCTTCTGGCCTCTGAGGGCACTGTGCTCACACATGGTACACGTACATACATGCAGGCAAAACCCCCATACATACAAGACTAAATTGATGTTTAGGGACAGAGAAGCTCCCAGACACCTCGGAACGCTAAAGGACTGTTCATGCAGTGCTCACACCTCCCCATGCTTCCCTCTCACACCTTCCTCCCCCCCTCACCACCCCAGGCTTCTCACCCCTCCCCCTCCCTCCACCAGGCAGAAGCTGCCCCTGGGTCTGCAGCTCTCACTCTCTGAAGCTCCGTCATCCTTGTGCACCCTGCTTGGATCCCCTGCTTACCAGGCTTTCTGAGTAAGCCTCCTTCGTGGTCATCTGGGTAGCAGCTCCCCAAGGATATTTCCTCCAGTTCCAATAGAGAGGCCCAGACTGAAGAAACCCAACTGACACCTCGGAGTCCACAGTCACCTGAGTTTGCACGGCTGCCTTTCCATGTCGGTCACTCGGGGGCTGGGATCAGCCCTACAGCTGCTGCGCACACCGCCCACTTGCCACACCTACCCTGGCCTCACTTCCACCCCTGGTGACTGCAAGCGCTTAGAAGCTGCCTGAGGAATGCATCACAGCCATTTAGTCATAAATACCTCAGTTTGTGGCAGCTCTCAGGATGTGTGTGTGTGAGCAGCCACGCAGCAGCAGACCAGAGAACACCCTTTGCGTTTTTGGTTCTAACCTGAGAGGTTTTGAGGTATCACTGAGACAGACAGACCATCTTGGGAATTGTACACTACACTCAGAGACAATGACTGTTTCCAGCACACCTCCCCAAACCCAAAACTGGTCCCCAATGCTAAGGAGCTTGTCACAGGAACAGAAGCTCTGCTTAGCAGCAACCTCTGCTAACACACCTCTGGGCGTGTGTATTTCCAGGAAGGCTTAACCGAGGAAGGAAAACCCAGCCTGCATGTGGGCAGAACTTAACGTTGGGCTCAGAGCCTAGAATAAAAAAAAAGCAGAAAGTGAACCAAGTACCGACATCCATCTCTCTTTGCTTCCTGATTGCAGATGAGAGGTGACCACCCGCCTCATGTACCAACCACCACACCTTCCCCTCCATGATGGACTGTGTCCTTAAAACTGCAAGACAAATAGTATCTTCTTTAAGTCGCTCATGGTCAGGTGTTTCTCACAGTCACATTAACACTAACTAATGCAGACAGCCAATGAATAACTCAGAAGGCTCAGCCTAGCCGCCATGTCTGCCTCCTAGATGGTTTAAAGGGCTGTGGGTTCCAGATTCCTGGGGCCACATGGAAAAGAGAGTATTTATGCCTTGTGCAACCAATGTTATTGGTGAAGCTGCCTACCAATGTCTCTCATTTTCCCCATACCCAAAAAGACAGGCATAGGTGAAAGATAATCATGGAGAGATGGTCCAGCAGTTAAAAGAACTGACTGCTCTACCAGAGGACATGGGTTCAATTCCCAGAATCTTTGTGGCAGTTCACAACTGTCTGCAACGCCAGTTCCAGGGGATCTAATACCATCACACAGACATATATGCAACTAATGCATATAAAATAAAAATAAATAAATTATAAGATAATCTATGGCAGGTTTGGGGACCGAGATCCAAGAGGAAACATGGAGACACCATGGCCTTCAAAGTTCATCTCTGTGTGTAGAAGCTTTCATCACTGCAGTACAAACACCGAAGACTCTCCTGTGAAATAACCATCACTGCACTTTGTGTGCCAAAGACTCACTATGGAATAACCATCACTGCACTCTGCGTGCCGAAGACTCTCCATGAAATAACCATCCCTGTACTCTGTGTGCCGAAGACTCTCCCATGAAATAACCATCACTGCACTCTGATGCCGAAGACTCTCCTGTGAAATAACCATCACTGCACTCTGTGTGCCGAAGACTCTCCCATGAAATAACCATCACTGCACTCTGATGCCGAAGACTCTCCTGTGAAATAACCATCCCTGCACTCTGTGTGCCGAAGACTCACTGTGGAATAACCATCACTGCACTCTGTGTGCAGAAGACTCTCCTGTGGAATAAGCAGTAACTGTCTTCCTCCACCAGTGAATACCTACACAGCTCATTGGCATCTTCAAAACTCTCATAGTAGTGACATCACGAGTTTTTTCTGGAGAAAGTACTAACTCTTGAATTTCAAAGTGAGCCCCCTTTTACACACACTTGTTATTAGCAGAACAGTTACTAAAAAGGCAAAGCATTCACTGCCTACCAAAGAAACCCAAACGATGTTATTAAATCCCATCCAGAAGTTGCCTGCTGCCAGGTGAAGTCACAAGGGCTAATTTAAAGAGACACAGAGAGAGATTGCATTGTTTTATTGATCAGAAGGCCTGAAGCAGACCTTGTATGTGTGAATATGTTCCTTAGTTTCTGTGGCACTATCAGCAAATGTGCCTCCGACTTAAGTCTGGGAGACATCAGCCTCCTAACATTCTAGAATTCTCTGGATCACCATGTGCTCTGGACATTTCTAGAAGGATCCCAAGTGCCTAGAACATTTGCCACAGCAAACCTTCATCCATGCTGGGGCCCTACCTATGCCCCTGGAGGTGGCATGACGTCAACAAGGAGACAGGATCCCCATTCGCCTTTCTCAGTGAGGAAAGCCCAAGAGCCACCAAAGGGGAGGAAATGGAAGAGGAAGAGAGAAAGAGGAACAGAGCGAGCAGGAGAGGGTGATGGAAGAAGAAGCATGAGGTGCCTGCCTCCTTCCCTGCTCCCAGGAGAAGCTGCAATAAGTACACTCACTAAGAACGCCCTCTCATTAAAGCAAAGGAACTTTGAGCCTCGCTGAACTTGGAGTCATCCTGCCTGCTAATGACTGCAGGACTGGCTGCTGCTGGATCCATTCAACACAGCCACTTGGAGTCACAATGCAGCCTGCAAAAAAGATTCATTGTTAATTAAAAGTCAACTTGACCTTTGGAAATCCTTGCTCTGGAAGAGGGAACTGACTTGCTGTGATTAATGGCTCCTAATAAGCTCTATGGCCACAGTGCCAGCAGGCACACGCACAAGCGTATGTAACAGTGTCTCTGATGAAGATGCTGTACAAACCCTGCCACATCCTCTTGAGCCAGAGATGAGCC
This sequence comes from Ellobius talpinus, assembly GCA_001685095.1. Classification (NCBI taxonomy): domain Eukaryota; kingdom Metazoa; phylum Chordata; class Mammalia; order Rodentia; family Cricetidae; genus Ellobius; species Ellobius talpinus. The sequence goes on along the minus strand of LOJH01006932.1, from coordinate 17,361 downwards.
AGAGAACAAACCTGAGTGGGCACCACAGTTGACTTCAGTAATGGCCCCCCAAGGCATAGGGACAATGAGTAACGGCTTTTGTCCAGAGAGTCTATGGGAAAAATTGCATAAGGCAAGGTGTTGAGTTAGGTAGGGGGTGGGATCACAGGTAATTGATAGTAAGTGTGGGGTAGGCAGCTTTCAGTAGTTCCTAGAACCTATTCCCATTTTAACATATACATACATACACACATACGTACATACATACATACATGTGGACATATGAACTGCATCTTTACCTGAGAAAAGAAAGAGATGGGCAAAAATAGCAAAGTCTTCAAGTATAGCCTGATTTCTTTCTTTACTCATTTTAAAATTGTGTGTGTGTGTGTGTGTGTGTGTGTGTGTGTGTGTGTGTG
>LOJH01006931.1:15819-25915 GCA_001685095.1 Ellobius talpinus | reverse complement strand
CTCTCTCTCTCTCTCTCTCTCTCTCTCTCTCTCTCTCTCTCTCTCTGTGTTGTGATGTTTGGTCCTTTCTTTTTTGAGAACAAACATTTGGAACTTACTAGTGCACATGTTTAGATCAAATACGGGCCTGGCCTGACATCCAATATCTGAGAAACAAAGAAGATGTGGAAGAAGAGGGAAGCTGATGTCCAAACCAGCCTAGTTCTGGGGATCTTAAAGAGATAATCCACCTTTCAGGCAGTGTTTTTGGCAGAGTTTGAAGGTTGGTGAAGAGAAGACAAGTTTATATGATGCTGTGCAGTGAACCACAGCCTTATGGTTTGCAACCAAGACAGATTTCCTTGAGTGCTTTTGACCACTAGGAAAAGTCACAGCTAGCCAGAGCCTCTCAAAGGGTCCCTTGAAAGGAGAGCACAGCCCTGTGAGGTTAGGGGACTGACAGCTTGAGATTTTATGGATTTTATGGCACACAGTTCTGTTAATGTCTCAAAGAAGAAGATGATGTTATGAAGAAGGTTGTTTGCTCATTTGTCTGTGGTGCTGAAGATGAAGGCCTGACCCTTCTGTTTGATGGTTAAGTGCTCTACCACCAAGCTACACCCAGCTTGAAATCAGGCCTGCTAAAGGCTCAACTTAACATGGAAAGGTCAGAGGACAAAGGTTTCATACTAGTTCTGGTCTTTAAGAGACTTTTTTATCTCTCTTTTAGGGCCCCCAGAATTCTACCTTTTAGAGAGGAGACCAGGTCATTTTCTGACTCTAGTATTGATCAGATGTTGACATATCTGTTCTTGGGTGGTAGGGGGTGTTATATGCTCTTATTTGATGTTAGTCCTTGAACTTAAACAAGAAAGCAGTGAGTTGCTGCTGTGAAGTTAAACTGTAAGAATTCATAGAACATAAACTGCTTATTTTTATTTTCTCAATTTCCTCATCTGTAAAATGCAGATTATAATGACACCAGCTATCACATTCTGGCAAGAATTAAATAAGATTGTGCACATAGAGCACTTTCTATGTAGTGCTCAGTATACAGTAGCTATTCCTATTCTTATTGTTATTATTATGGTTGGGTTTTTTCCCTCCCAACTGATACATGTAGAAATGTCAGAAAGGCTTAGTCCATAGATTCAGAAGCTATGGGACCAGAGCTATTCTTAGAGTGACAGAGAAAAAATAATCTTTTTTAGAAGCATCTGTTCATTTGCTCCATAGCCTGACAGTGCCCAGGACTCTCCAGGCCAGGAACAAGTCAGAGGGGCTGGTAGGAAACCCTCTGTCCCTCTGTATGCTTTCATGTAGACAGCTGCTTTCCAGTTTCATCCCACTTAACGCTCTGACTTCCTGTTATTCTTTTTAATGACTGAATTTAATCACAATTGTTTTTGAAAACCTCTCTTTCACCTTAAAAAGCAAAACAAACAAACAAAAACCACCCTTTGGTCAGGACGAAATCCAGTCTAAAGCTCTTGCTCTTCATCCTCAGAGTCAAGTGCTAGGGCTAAATGATTACAGTCTGCACGATTTCCACCAAGGAATAATAGAAGTCATGCTTTTGTGAGTGCGATTTCTCCTTCCCTCCCACAAATGGTTTCTCTTCAGTGTTTTCTTCTTCTAAATTCACTTCTCAGAGTCTCAGAAACCTTTGTGATTTCTATGATCTTCTGGTTCTCCCCTTGAATCTTTGTTTTCTTCATGTTGGTCCACATTATTTGTCCTCCTTGCTTTTTTTTGCTTATTGGCTGTAAACATTAGTGTTGATTACAGGAAGAATAGGATGTAGACTCTACATTTTCTGGATAATTCTAGAAAACTAAGGGAACTAAGGGCCAAGGCCTCCATCTGTACCTCAAACCTGTCAAGTACAGCTTAAACATTCCAAAGACAAGAAAAAGATATTCAGGGGTTTCGTTTGGAGCCTCGAGGACTATTTTCTTCTTCATTTTAGTTTGCATACCTATTGGCATCTTCTCTCACAAACCTTGCCATATTATCGCTTTTTTATATTTAAAACAGAGTCCATCCTCATTGCTTCTGTTCAGTCATTTTTCTTTCTGCACAGCGTAAACAGAAGCTCAGGGATGTGTCAAGCACAGCCTAAGGAGTGGTCCTGTTGTCTCTTTGCATCCTTTGGAGGATGAGGCAGTAGGTAGTAGCTGGGGGAAACAGGGTTTCATGGTCTAGAGCAATGAACTTGGAAGATCAGTGATTAGGTTTCCTGCCAAAGACTGCCCCAATCCACTGCATGGCTGGAACTTACATCTCTGATCTAAGGTCCTCACCTGTAAAACACAGACATTGAAAGTACCTAGTTCATGAGATTGCTGGAAAGATGAAATGAGATGTCAGTCTAGACCTTCAGCCTGCACTATGGTGTCAACCAAAATGGACTGCTAATATTGGTGAGACAGGTCCCTCCAGACCCAGATCTACATAAGGGAGGTACTGGATGAGGAATGAGCAAGCAGAAAAGTAATTAGAAAGTCATTAGATGTCATAAGGGAAGAGGATACTCTAGAATTTGTGGTCTCTATCAGTGTTTGAACTAGAGCAAGCTTTCTCAAATGTTGTTCATTGGGTTATGCTGCCTGGAGCTTCCTGGCCTCTATGTCATAGACTTTGGTTAGTTAAATCACAGTGACTTATTCCGCACTGAATGCTTAACGTCTCATCTGGCAGATTGTCTAAGCTAACCCTTTAAGGGAATTGTAATCTCCAGGGGTAATTCATCTTTAAGATCCAGATTTGAGGATTGTTTTAAAAAATAAAAAAAAGAAATAAAAGCCAGAGATGTATCATAGTGACGAGAGATTGCCTAGTCTGTGCAAGGCCTGGGTTCAATCTTCATAAATACACACACACACACACACACACACACNNCGGGGGGGCTTCTCTGGCCCTAAGTGAACAAATTAAATGCCCCATAATTCTAGCATTTGGAGTAGGCCTATGAATTAGAGGCTAGTCTTGACTATATAGCAGCACCGTAGTTTTTGTTATCATTTTCTTTATTTGCTTTTTGTTTTTGTTTTTGTTTTTGATTTTTTCAGCTGAGGGGAATGATTTTTTTTTCATTAAAAAGATTTCTTTCCTCTTTGATGGGAGTTAATCAGAGCAACTGGGCCGGGGTAAAAATAAAAGCAAAGCAAGAAGCCTGTGAAATACAGGTAGAGTCTAGGAACCCAAATAAAATCTGAAGACCCTGTCTTTGTCAGTAGAGGAAAGGCCAGGAAGTAAATTAGCCTCCTGTACATTTAAGCTTAATTCCTTTATTCCTGCCTTATCTGAGCAGTAACACTGCAGTTAATGAGGCAATGTTTAATGAAAAAAGGAAAATAATTTCCAATCAGTAAATGTCTTTATGTTTAGTTTATAAATTAAAAGGAAAATGTATATATAGGCAACAGAGAACAGAAACTATCATTTATAATAAAACTCTGAAAAAAAAGAAAACAATTGTATGGATAGTTTTCTAAATTTAAATCTATTGCAAGCTGTTTATAAAACAAAAGTTTAAGAAAGCATTTAAAGCTGTAATAGAAATGAATACCCAATCTTGCATCTTTCTTTATTTTCAAAGGTAAAAATCCTTTCAACTTGTAGGTGCTTCTTCCCAAAGTTACCCCTCAGGTAGCTAGTAGGAAGAAGAAAACCTGTCTCGGTTAGTTTCACACAAAGCATAGCTGCGTGGAAATGTGGAGGAGTCAGGAAAACAGTAACTGCCAAATAACAAGCAAATGCTATTCAAAGAAAAATAAATAAACAGGCTCAGTGCTTCTTTAAGGATTAGCTGTTAGCTTTGCAGCTTTTCTTTTTTGTGAGGGTTTAAAATTCTGGGAGTAAGAATTTTGAAAGAAAGAAACCCTCAAAATTGAACTATATAATTGATTTTTATTTTCAGTTTAAAATTGTGTATCTCAGTCAGATACCTCTTAGCTAATCTGACATTTAAAAGGGAATTTTATTCATTTGCTTTTTTTCTTTTTCTTCTTTTTTTGTGTGTTTGTTTTCTGCATTGACAACTTGTTTAACACTCAAGATAATTTAGTAAAATTATTTTTCTATCAGAGATCAAATATTTCATAAGGTATTTTATTTGTGACTATAAAATATTAACTTTTCACCTGATCCAAAGGAAACACAGCTTTCTACAGAGTTACAATGCTCGTTCACTTGTGTTCTTGTTTGAGGGAAATGTGCCATTTTCTGATGCTTATATTCATTCTTTAACTTGAACTTAATATTTCTGTTTTAGTTAAAAATTGGTGAGTTAAAAATAAAATAATAATAATATTAAAAATCAAAAAATTGGGGAGTTAGAAAAGTAGATACTGATCAAATATTTTTTTCCTAAATAAAATCTTAAACTGAGAGTATATTTTAACACCATAGTTTTTAAGTTTATATTTTCACTCTGAGTTTATTTCTTATGTTTCTTTTCATGTTTATAAATTATAAGTCTGTAGGCCTTAGCATGACATATTCAAATTGTTTTATGCATGATGTTTATACTTATAAATGACACTTAGTAGTGACTCCGGTTTAGAGGATGTTTATATTCTCTCTAAATGCAAGAAAGTCTTGTAATAAATTAAGTTGCCAAACTCTGAAAGTTACTCAGAAATAACACTCCAGAATTAATGATATTTAAAGAAAATTTCCATAAATGATTATAAATTTAAAAATCTATTAAAAAAGAGAATAAAAATCTAAATCTTAGATTTTTTTCAACTAAGCTTTCCCAAAATTTCACAAATTGTGCATTATTTTCTTCCTTGAATGTGTTCAGCCACTTGTTGCACTTAAATGTGTTTTCTGCTGTGGCAGAGAGAAAATGAAAGGAAGCGAATTAGGAGATGGAGATCGTTGTGAACTTGCTGAATCTTTTGGACCGCCGTTTCTGAGCAGGCAGCATGAGCAGGGGCACTGTCTTTCTTTACCTGAGTCTTTCCCATCATTCTATCGGTTGTTCACACCTCCCTTCCTGGGGAAATTGTGTCTTAGAAAGAGGATTTCCTTCCAAGTGAAAGTCTTGTGATAGAGAGGGCAATCAACTCCTGCTTACTTTTTCTCTTTAAGGGGCTGGGGCTCTTTTTATTATTTATTTTAATGTTACGTGTTCTTGAAGACTGATGTACATTTACTGAGAATAGAATAAATTAAGGAGAATGAGGTCTCATAAAATTCTGCAAGGACGAGAGAAAAGTACCTCACCAGTCAGGAGCTACATCAGAAAGGACAAAGGCAGGTATAGGCAGCTGACTTCAACAGCTCAGCTTACCTCAATTACATGGAAGAATCCCTGAAACTGTGCAAGCAGGATGGGGCTACATATTGTTAATTTCATAACGGCCATTTTGTGTATGCACAAGTATACAACTATGCAGATGCTTGCACCCTCTCGCTCTCTTTCACACACAGAGACAAAGACCCAAGCTCATATTTCTCATCTAGAAGATGGGAATTTAACCTTTGTGCCTGGGAAAATTCAGTGTGAGCATGGGGCTACATGCCGGCCCAGAGTGAATTAGAAGAGAGAAACTCTAAAATTCTCTTAAATCAGAGTAGAGATCTGTCACATAACATAACTAAATATCAGCCATATTCTGACATGAGGTAGTCTTTTATTCAAAAGTAAGTTACCCTCAAATCTGATGTAATCATGAGAACCCTTTTGATTCTTTAAAAACCTTCATTATAGTATTACACAGTTACAGCTAACAATGGTAAACCAAAATACCTTCGAATAAAATTTCAGTCTCTAGCCTTGAATAAAGGAGAATCCAAAGTATGCCTAGGGAGAAGCCCTTTGTAGAATATCCTGCTTTAAAAAAATACAAATGTCAAATTTCTAAATCTTGTAAAAAGAAAAAGAAATTGATTTTATCTTTGTAGAGTACCTTGAGATCAATGGGAGAACAGTTGGTGATATAATTGTATATTTGTAGCCTTCAATTATTATTTACTGATAATTTTGTTATTCAAGTGAGAAATTTGAGGAAAAAAAGAATCAGAAATGCCAATTTTCAAAACTAAAATTTTAAATGAAAAAGGAAAGGAAAATTGCCTGACCACAGCACTAAGACTTAGAGGGCCATCCGAGGTAGATTTAAACATGCAGTCTCTATGCCATCTGAGGTAGATTTAAACATGCAGTCTCTCTCTGTGCCATCTGAGAGAGGGTTAAACATGCAGTCTGTATGCCATGTCAAATGACATTTCATGCCACTGTTTTCTTGAAGGAACATGTGTGTCTAAAGTCAAGCACTATGCACAAAAACATTAGAGCTGATATATTAAGTTTATTTTGAAACCCCGCTATTGTTAAATCTGTTACCCCCTTTCTTGTAAACACTCAAGCTGATACTCTGTGGAGTACATGACCCCCTCACGCCACCTCCTTTCTAACTTAGGGACAAGTATAAGAAAAGTCAGTGCACTCTGCCTGATAATTAAAAAATATTCTGAGAGCTATATAGAGAGCTAACTTTTTAGAATCTTAATTACTCTATAACCACTCAATTCTTGAAGAAGTAGTAATCATTTTTAATGTTATGAATTTTAAAAACTACATCTTTAGGAAAGGTTCTCTCAGGAAACAAAAAATATCTAAGAAATCATTAGAAAAAATATGTATTTGGTTTTAGGGGAGGCATTTAATAGAGCAAAAACAAAATTCCTGAGAAAAGAGTCTTCAAAATATTGTGTTGAAATTTTTGAGTAAAAAAAAAATGTATTAACCATTTTGGTTTTCTCTGTTTTTTTTAAATTGTATTGATATAATGGCATTGAACTCAAAGCTTGCTGTTGTGTGACCTCTTATGAGTAAGCACTGCCCATGTTTTGCTGAGGTGGTCCTTACTGTCAAACAAAAAATTCACCCTAATCGTCCTATGTTAGCATCCTAAGTAATGGTTCACCTGCGGTCATTAGTCACTTGTTTTTCTTTCCAAACACTTCCTTATTCTTCACAACTCCACTATCATCTTGTTCCCTACACTGCCCAAACTATCTGATCAGAACAAATGCCGTTTCTCCCTTCTTTCTAATTCCAGAATTCTCTTTGTCCAAGGCACATACCTTTTCCTTCGAGCAAACTGACAGTCCTCTGGACTCAGAGCCGTTTTTGTGGGGCCTACAGTAGCAGTTCTAATTTGCTGCCATTGTGATATGGCTTTGGGTGAGATGGCCTTGATGGACTCCCAGGACTCAGTCAGCATCTTGTGTAAATGAGCGTGAGTGTGAGCCTGACGTTCGCTGACCCTGGCTGACCCTCCCTGTGCAGAGACCCTGAGATTCTTTTCAGTTCCCTAATGCAGCAGAAGAGTCACAGGGTTTTCTGCATCTGAGGTTTGCGGGGGTGTGTGTCTGTGATGGGTTCTACCAACGTCAAACTGAAGGCTCACGCCTGTTTTTGAAGCCCCTGACGTGGACTTTATGTGACAGATCACAGTGTGCCTGTACAGATGCTGCATTGACTCACACATGCTTGTCTATGGGAAGGTCCAGTTGATAGTTTTGAAAAAAAAATAGCTGAATTTAGATCAACTGGCTTGTAGCAAGCTTCCATTGATTAGCTAACCAAAATCAGCTGTCATGCGTGTCTTCTTCTTGCTGCAGCCATCCCGGCAGCCCGGTTGATTCGATCATTCATTTTTCCGACAGGATGTCCTTGAGGATGTTGTTAGATGTGTACGAAGGCAAGTTACTTCTTGATGTTGATTGCTGGATTCCGTAGGACTGTGGATTTTTCAAGTGATCTTCTACCATAAGATTAATTTATTTAAAATTAGTCTTCACTAGTTTCTCATTAACATTGACAAAAAAAACCACATGGTAATTCTAAGTGTGGAGTAACCAAGAAATGTTTATTTGCATATAGGTATTCGATTGAACAAATGAAAGACAATTTTAATAATGTGCTCTTATAGATTTGTGGCTTTCTATCTCTCCTCCCTTTTCTCAAACAAGAAGACACACACAGAGCATGAGTTCACACATAAACAAGCAGGGGACATTGGAGAGGGACAGGAAGAGAGAGTCTCCCCTGCCCTGTCCCAGGAGCCTCAAGTTAGTCTGAAGAATGAATTCATTCTTTATTCATTTTGCATATGCTCACTCGTCATAAACCATTAAGTACTTTCTAGAAATGATAGAGGCCCCCAAGACTGTCCATTTCATAGTCCTTCTTTTGTGCCAGGACTAGCAAGCACACATAGCCCATCTTGCCTCAAACCCACAGAATATCAGTGAATTCATAAGTGGTCTGGAATAAGAACCTACTGGCTTAGTGAGAACTCACTCTAAGCAGACTGGAGATACAGGGTTGAGTTCCTGATGGAGTATTCTGGGGTCGTGGTGTTGAGTTCCTGATGGAGTATTCTGGAGTCAGGGTGTTGAGCTCCTGGATGGAGTATTCTGGAGTCAGGGTGTTGAGTTCCTGATGGAGTATTCTGGAGTCAGGGTGTTGAGCTCCTGGATGGAGTAAACAAGAAGAAGCAGCATCAAGGGATCAGGGAGAAAGAAATAGAGGAGGGAAAGCAGGTGATGCCATTTCCTGGCTTCGGCATTTTCCTAAGACAGGTTTATTGGGGACCTGCTTTCTGTCAGTCTTGTCTCTAGGCTATCCAATTGGATTAATCTAGCTAACTCATTCTTTTGCTACCACCAAGTCCCTCAAAGGAAACATTTTGGGGATGTCTTATCTACAGAAGTTCAAATTTAAAACAGGCCCCTTCTCTTTTCAGTATAACACAAGCATTCATATGTGTTTATATCTGCATGTCGTGTGTGGGTGCTCATGTCACTGCACGCATGTAAATGTCAGAGGATAACCCATGTCAGCCTGTTAACTCCTTCCACCCAGTCGGTTCTGAGGGGTGTGTGGAACTCAAACAGTTAGGCCTGGAGACAGGTGCTTTTTCCCACTGAGTCACCTCTTTGGCAACACAGCAACCCAGGATACATTAGACACTGACTGTGAAAGTCTCACAGTAGGTCTACAAATGTTCGCTCACTTACCACTTACAGGGGCAGGTTTAAATCAAAAACAGATTTAAACTGCTGTTAATTCAGTGCAAAATGAATGGGGTAATAACTCGAGGTCAAAGTCGGCAGAAGCTGATACTGTAGGGAGCTCAAGGGGTGGGGAGCATTGGGAATTTGGGCTTGTGCCATGAGTGTCATCTGGATAGAAAGATAAAGAGCACAGGTGTGCCTGGCTGTTGGAACTCCACAGTAACCTGCAGTGGTGGGTGCACACTGTATGCTGCAAATGGTGAGGGCTTTGTTACTGGAACATTGGGTGATGAGAACAGAAACAGGGAACTAAGGGAGACCAAAAGGTGCCAGATTGTAGAGGAAGCTGAGTGCTGAGCAAAGGACTTTGTATCAATTCTGAGGGGCCACGGAGAGCCACCAAAGAATCTGAACAGAGGAGTAGATCTCTGGTGACAGGATTGAAAAGGTGTTTCCAGACTGGGTCTCATGTAGTCGGAGCTGTACTCAAACTCACTGTATACTCAAGGATGATCCAATGCTGCTGCCTCATCCTGGGTCCTGGGGTTACAAGCATGTCCCTGTAACCATGCTGTTTTATGCAGTTCCATGTGTCTAAGTCAGGGCTTCATGCATGCTGGGCATACATGACCAATTGAGCTACATCTCCATCACTGAAGAGCGATTGGCAGGGCAAGAAAAAGGAGCAGAGAGCCTGCAGGTGACTCCATTGGTCCTGATCGTTAAGGAAGTTGTTATTGTCCTCCCCCCATCCTTTCCTTTCTTCATTTCCTCCTCTCTTCCTATTTCTTCTCTCCTCTTCCTTCTCATGGCTTCAAGTCCAGTCAGGAGAGTGGCAATGCTTTACAATCTCTATAAGAGTGGATAGTGAGGAGCTGTGTGTTAGGCACTCCTGTGGAACTTGGGGGGATACCATCGACTACTCAAAACTCTTGACTTGGGGAGGGGACAAGACAAAAACAAAAACCAAATAAACAACAACAAAAAATAAAACAACACTGAAAAGCAGCAATGTTTCTCGGTCCCCTGCTGTTGTATGCACTGTGTCCTGGGTCCCCTGCTGTTGTATGCACTGTGT
>LOJH01006930.1:9825-24514 GCA_001685095.1 Ellobius talpinus | reverse complement strand
TCCAGAGGTCCTGAGTTCAATTCTCAGCAACCACATGGTGGCTCACAACCGTCTATAATGAGATCTGATGCTCTCTTCTGGTGTGCAGGCATATCACTGCATATAAAATAAATAAATAAATCTTTAAAAAAATACACGGAGACTTATTAATTATAAAAGCTCTGTCTATAGGTTAGGCTTGTCCCACTAGCTCTTATAACTTAAATTGACCTATTTCTTTTACTCTATGTTCTTTTATGTGGCTCAGTTACCTTTACTCTGTACTGCGCATCCTGCTTCCTCTCCATTTGGCTGGTGACTCTGCCTTTCTTCTTCCCAGAGCTCTCTCTGTCCAGAAGTACCTGCTATACCTCCTGCCTAGTTATTGGCCGTTTAGCTTTTTATTAGACCAATCACAATGACACAACTTCACATCGTGTAAAGGAATATTACATAACACTCAGGCACCATTCTGTATGCTTGCCCCTCCCCCTGTAATCTATTACTGACGCCTGCACATATAGGAAGATTATAAAAACCACCCCAGTCTGGCCTTGCTTTGGATGCTACCTATGAGCTGTGTGTTCATGAAATATAGCTAAAGAGGATAATGTAAGTTTTTTCTGTAAGTAATGATTTCAGGAGGGCCAGCCTTCCTCCCTGCCTCAGTACAGCCCCTTTCTTCAGGAGTATGTGCTCACCATGGACCAGCAGGAGAGTAGGGATGGGGAGGAAAAGAGAGAAACATGAACTTGTTGGCTTCCCCAACAAAAGGCAACGTTGGAAGTAGTGAGTGCCTGCTCTCTAGAAGCTAGACTTTGTAAATGGTGAGAACAAAACTCTGAGTGTTGTTGAATTGACAAAGCCTAAAATTATTATTAGAATCCCATCCCTGGTGTCTCCATATCTGGAAAGGTAGGCCAGAGTAGGGACATCTTCAAGACTGATGTAGGGCTCTATATTCCCTAAGAGAAGAAAGAAACACAGCATGGCTCATCATTAGGTTTGCAAGAAAGAGCAGGATGGAGCTGGTCCCCAAGCAAAACCTGGTGGAGTGAGAAGAGAATGCTAAGGCAGGAGATATGGAGACCAAGAGTATCTTCAGAGGTACCACCAAAGAGTTGGTGTCTGACTCCCCCTCGGGTGAAGATGTCCTACAGTGCACATGTGCTGAGCTCCTTCCAGGTTGTGGCTGGGAAAGGAAGGAGTGATTCAAAGATGCTAAAGCTTCTGCCCTGTTTGAAGCTGCACTATTGCTATTCCGATTGTCCAAGACTCACTGCACAGATCCATATGGGATCTGTCCCTTGACATTTTTTATTGGCTCCTTGCCTGAGATCTTCATCCTTAATGAAGATCTTATCACTTATTTCCCCAAGAGAATTTCCTTTTTTTTCCCCTCTGTGTAATCCTGGGTGTCTTGGCACTAGCTCTGTAAACTAAGCTGGCTTTGAACTCACAGAGATCCACCTGCCTCTGCCTCCTAGTGTCAGGATTAAAGGCTGTGCCACCACTGCCTGGCTTTATTTAATTCTGATTTAATCTCACTGGGTAAGTTAAGTGAGGCTCCACTACAACGCAACTATAACAGTAATATAATTAATTTAGCCATTATACTTATATGAAACATATCTGAATTTACCCATGCTTGAATTAGTCTTTCTCCAAAGCTTTTGGAATATGAAAGAAGATGACTCAGCAGTGACACAAGTCACATGACCTGGGTATTTAAAGACTGGAACATGAAGACAGTATACAAGACCTTAAAACAATGGCGATAAACTGTGTGCATGGGATGTGACATCCCAGGGAAGACACATCCCAGATCTAATATTGCTAAGTTCAAATCCCAAGTCCTTTAGGAATAAGTGTGGGTGTGGGCAGGGGTTGCTGATTTATGGGAGGTGGGATTTATCTAAAAAGGTGAAGCTGCAAAACAAAATTGGAAAATCTGGAGATGGAGAGACAGCTTAGCAGTTAAGTGGCTCACAACCACCCAGAACTCAAGTTCCAGGGGATCTGACACCCTTTTCTGAACTCCCTGGGCATCAGGTATGCATGTGGGAAACACACACACATGTGCAGGCAAAACATTCATGCACATAAAATAGATAAAATCTAAAAATAATTTTTAATGGAAAGTATGGCCAGGAGAGACAGCCTGGTGTGTTGAGTGCCTACTGCACACGTGTGAGGACCCAAGATTGAGCCCTAGAACACACATGAGAACAGTCAGGTGTGGTGGAACATGCTTGCAATCCTTCACTGGGGTCGTGGAGTCGGGGATCCCATAGGGTCCAGAGGGCATCAGTCTAGCCTAATCAAGTGAGCCCCAGCTTTCAAGGAGAGGCCTACATGTTCGAGTGCACCCCCCCCACAAACAACACAAAACAAACGAAATTGGAAAAAAATCACTGAAAATATGATGAAAGCCACCTTTCCCTGGTTTTATTTTATTTATTATTTGTTTATTTATTTTGAAACAGGATTTCACCATATATCTCTGGCTGGCCTGGAACTCACTGTGGAGGCCAGGCTGACCTCAAATTCACAGAGATCTGCTTGCCTCTGTCTTCTAGGTGCTGGAATTAAAGGTGTGCACCACCATGAGCCTGGCTTCTCACCATGAGCCTGGCTTCTTTCCCAGATTTATATGAATATCAATAACTTACCTTATTGTAACTTTAGGCACCAGAAGATATTTGAACAATATTATAGTGTCAGTTAAATTTGTGTATAATTTGAAAAAAAATTCAGAATTCAACAACTAAAGGATTGAAGCATCTAAACAAAATGTTCTGAACTCTTTAAAAGTAAAAAATTTCAGCCTGGCGGTGGTGGCACACACCTTTAATCTCAGTACTCAGGAAGCAGAGGCAGGAGGATCTCTCTGAGTTCGAGGTCAGCCTTGTCTATAGAACTAGTTCCATGATAGCCAGGGCTGTTACATAGAGAAACCCTGTCTCAAAAAACAAACAAAAAACTCAAAACAAAAATAAAAAATTCAAAATGTATTTTTATAACTTTTTAAACTAAACTAGAAATGTATAAGCCCCTGAGCTGTCTGATGGACATAAGGATCTCTGTACTATTTTTCCTGTGAATCTAAAATTCTTGAAGCTAGCAAAATCTTTAAAAACCCAGACACTGAAGAATAAACACAAGGCAGAGATACCCAGTGGACCCTGGCAACAGAAGCACAAGCATCTTTGCATGATCAGAGACCATGACAACAGCCTGCGAAGGTGCAAACACCAGCGCTGAATCAACAGTCTATAGAACAGTGTCTGAACTGGTTATTCTGAAGAGTATTCAGGATCAACAGTGACCGATTATCAGTGATCTTTAAACACTTGGCAACCACACTCAGGTGAAGTATTTAAAGTCCGCACTTGTTGACGCTCACACGGCGGATCCTGGAACAACCGGACTTCTGACATTTGCACAGAGGGGCAGCCGCAGCCTGGGCGACACCACTGACAGCACGAAGGGAAGCAGAAGACACACAGGCGTGTCAGGACAAACACCGGAGGGAGACTAAAGGAGGCAAGCTTTATTCTGGCTCTGAGGTTTCAATCCCTGCTAGGGTGGCTCCTTTGCTTTGGACCTGAGGGGAGGCAAACATCACAGCAGGGGGTGCACGTGGCACAGGAGGCTCAGGGCACAGAGAGAAGGAAGAGGGCACCACACCCCTAGACAGCAGGTCCCCAGGAGTGAGCACCCTGCATTAGGGTCACTTCTTAGGGACTTTATAAAAAACATTCTTAAATAATCAATGGGCCAAAAAGGAATCACAAAGAAAACTAGAAAACTCTTAGAGACAAATACACCAAACACACGCAGAAGCAGGGCTGGAGGGAACACAGTTATAACTGGCCAGCTAAACGACCTCAAGCCAATAGCTTCACTTCATACTGTAGGGAGCAGAAAAAAAGTATGAGCAAAGTAATGCTGACAGAAGGAAGGAAATAACAAAGATCAGAAAGAGATGGAGAAAATGGAAAAACAGAGAAAACCAACGAAACAAAACAGAAAACCTGCCTGTGAGAACAGATGAACAAAACTGTCAAAGCCTTTAGCTAGACACACCCAGAAAAGAGAAGCTTCATATTAGTAAATGGATATCATAACTGAACCTACAGAATCAAAAGGGTCATAAGGCAATGACAGGAGCAAAACCACCTCAACCAATTAAATCACTTAAGAAATGAAAAATATTTTAAAACCACAAATTACTGAGCTGTCTTATGAAGAAACATAAAAGTTCAAATAAATTCTTTTTTTAAAAAAGGAAATAAATTTGCACAAAATCAAAACAAAGGGGCTTAATGGCACACACCAGCAAAATCTATACCTAGGAGGCAGAAGCAAAAGAATGAAAATTCAAGGTCATCCTCAGGTAAATATAAAGTTCAAGGCCAGTCTGGACTACAGAAAATCCTGTCTATAAGTAAAAACAAACAAAAAGCTGCTGGCGGTGCCTGCCTTTAATCCTAGCACTTGGGAGGCAGAGGCAGGTGGATCTCTGAGTTCAAGGCGAGCCTGGTCTACAGAACTAGTTTCAGGATAGCTAGGGCTGTTACACAGAGAAACTCTACCTAGAAAACAAAACAAACAAAACCAACAACAGCAGCAAAGCACACACACACAATCAATCTGGTGAAATCTATTTAATTAAAAAACATATACCTGACCTAGCAAGCAGGAGCCCACATAAATGAACATTCTGGCAAATGACATATTTATGTTTTCTCTAGTACTGCTTAGAGTAGCAAGATGTAGACAACTGAACACCCATCACACTGAGAAACATCAGTTTGCTGCACTGCCAGCTCAGAAAGATTTCCAAGGAACATTAACAAAAGGAAAAGGCCACATTGTGCATATGTACATGTCTGCATATTTATATTAGATCTCTATCTGCAAAACAAACGATTACCAGTACGTACAGATAGGAGCATATGCATGCATATGTCTATGTGCATCTCTCAAAATGCCCACATACACCTGGGTAATGAGCATGCTTTCCTGGGTCAGGGCTGAGGCAGAGAATCAGGCACATGCTTGTGTGGACTCCTGTCCCCGCTGTGTGCCTTCCTGAATTCAGCCCACTGCACTTCCTCTCTACCCTAGGCTGTCTTGACCCAGCTTCTGCCTTCCAGTATTTCAGGACGCACCCCCACCACACACACACAACTGTAGCATTTCCCATTTCCTTCCCCTTTATGGATCTATAACTGCTTGTTTGTCTTCTATCTGCTGTCCTCCTGGTGTCTCCCAGTGTCTGACTAGAGGCCCCAGGGTTGGAGCGCAGGGCTTGCTTTGCTGCCTCGCATCACATGGGTATGAGAGCCAGCTCCACTGCTCACTGACTAGCTTCACGGGGTGACCTTTCTCCTGTGTGTCTGCTCGTTGGTGCGGATGGAACAGTAGCACCCACAGGGCAAAATGCAGGCGGGAACACGGGTGAACTGCTAGAGCAGAAGCTGCCATGTGGTGACGCTGACAGGACTGTCCCCAGCCCCTCTATAGAGACATTGTAAACCACAGAGAGTCTCGTGGAATTTTTTTTTATCCCTTCTGTATTTCCTAGAACACGGTTACTTCAAGGTCCTTAAATATTTGTTCAATACATAATGAAGGACAGATAGGACGGAAGGAAATGTGGGTCTTACATGAATCCTACGAGTAAATGTTTATGGCTGACTGCTCCGGGTACTAAACCTATTTTGCTAAAAGGGAAAAAATATTTGTCTTAAAATCAATCTTCTCAAATAGTATAGGAAGGCATTTTTTTTTCACTTGAAGCCATGTGTAAGCTGACACACAAGCCTCATCTGAGCAGGTACTGAGGAAACCTCCTTGGGGGTGAGGACACGAGAACCATGCTGCTGGCCTTAGGATTTGTTGCCAGCCCATGAGTAACACCGTGCTCATGTTAATCATAAAATGAAGCCCACGAGATAACGCGGCTCTTCAAAGCACTAGATGGGAGCATCTGAACCCTTGCCGGCCACTGTGGACTGGCATCGTGGATCCTCTCGAATGCATTTCCAGCTTATCTAATGCTGCTTTTATTTCCCTGGAGATTTAAATGGGCCTGGAGCCTTCTGGACCAAAAGGATCTAAGAAGCAAGTTATTTACTACTCCCCCATCTTTCTCTTTTATTTGAGACACAGTCTCGTGTACCATAGTGATGTGGGATGCCCCTCTGTAAGCTGTGAATATGTCCAGTCTGGTCTGAGTAATAGACAAACCCTGTCTCAAAGACAATGAGAACACTGTCCTTTGAGGTCCTCCTCTCCCTACCTTGACTGTCCAGTGTTGTGTCTGTCAACAGCCATGGGTGGATATGCTTAGTTTTTTCCCAATCTTAAACCAAACCAAAAGGGCCCTTCATTCCTCCCCTTTCCCTGTATGTGTTCACACTGTGTGAAGAGTGGAAAATACCAAGCACTGCCATTTCCTCGTGCTCTGCTTGCTCTCTAGTTGACTATAGTGTGACCTTGTCCCGTTAATCCCATACCCCAAACTGTGCAAATGACTTCACCCTACCACATCCACTGTCCTGTTTCAACTTCTCCCCTTGCTGGACAGTCTACAGTCTGGAGCCCTGTTGATCACGGCCTCTCAGCCTCCCACCCACACTTCCTCATTCCTCTTCCTCCTAATGTCAATAAAAAGGGTGGAGCTTTGCACACCTTTCTGCTGCATGGGCACATAAGTGTATCTATAACTTACAGGCAGGTAGATTTATATGTTTGCTTTGTTTTAAGCACTGTTCACATTAACTTTATGATTCTTTTTTGAGACAAGGTATTGCTACGTAGTGCATGTTGGCTTTGAACTCAACATCCTCCTGCCTCAGCTTCCTTCCTGAGGACTAGTACCACCACACCCTGCTATGTTTGCCCTCATCGCAATGTTCCCAAATGGTCTGTAAGTCAGAGGACATATTGCTAGCTATGTAACTTTTCATTTTTAGTTATAAATGGGCAGATATTCAACATAACTGAGTTCTCTACACATTTGACAAACAGTTGCATTCTTAGACATTAGGAAGCAAAAGTAGATTTTGCATCTGAGTCCCCTTAAGGGCTTGCAGTGAGGCAGAATGCTGTAAATGAAGTCTCGGCATAATTCCATGGTGCCCGGGTCACTCTGCAGAGCCACATCACTGTGCAGCTGCCTAAAAACAGTTCAAGGGACTTCAGCCTTTGTACTGGGTCCAAATACCAAATTAAAAAAGCCTCTTGCACTGATGAGAGAGACTCGACTCTCATGTACTGACAATAATAATGTCTTCTTCAGGTTGTCACTGTGAAAGGTGACAACAGCATGGCCTCTCAAGTAGTTCTTGTCATCTTCCTCTAACTTAAGCATCTGCCACTCTTTTTGTTCTCTGTCAATTTTAATTAGTAGTTATGAAAGTAATGCCTGGCCTTGGTGAAAGCAGACATAGCAGACTGCAGGTGGCCCCTGCTAACACGCAGCAGTTCACTGCAAAGGTCACTGAGGAGGGAAGCCCAGGACCTGCTGGCTCTAGTCATCAGTGTCACTTTGGATCAACCCTGTCCTTTCATTGTTCTTACAAAACCTCTTTTATGAAAGTTCTCAGAAGCCTGGTTACTGTGACAAATGTTTTCAAATGCCAACCTCAGCCCTGGTTGGTTTCTGTCAACTTGGCACAAACTAGAGTTACCGTAAAAGAGGAACCTCAGCTGACATCAACTGACAAGATGTGTTCATCAGATTGGCCTGTGGCAAGTCTGTAGCACATTTTTCTGATGGATGAATGATGTGGAAGGGTCCAGTCCATGTGGGTGGTGCTGTCTCTGGTGCACAAAAAACAAACTGAGCAAGCGAGTAAGCAGCCCTTCTCCATGGCTTCTGACTCAGCTCCTGCCTCCAGGATCCTTAGAGTTCCTACCCTGACATCCTTCATCACACACTGTGATGTGGAAGCATAAACTAGGTGAGCCCTCTCCTCTGCAGGCTGTTTGACTGTGGTTTGTCAAGGCAGCAGAAGGCCTAAGACACCACTGAAAATAAAATCCTGTGGAGAAGCAGCAAATCCAGAGACCTTGGTCCATGTGTGTTCTGTAGCTGACTGCCTCACTACCAAAGGGAAGTGTGCAGAAGCTGAAGCCCCATGATTAACCAGCATACTTTTGGGCCAAAGGAATTCCTATTATAATATAAAACTAAAGGCTTAGTGGCAAAACAATTGAACAAGCCAGGCATGATGAGCATTCTAGCACTTGGGAAGCCAAGGCAAGAGGAGACACCACCATGCCAGCCTTAGCTACAGCACAAGACCCTGGTCTCCAAGAAATATAAAACAAGTCATTGAGAAAACAGAGGAACCCCAAAGTTCCCGAAGACGACACAGGAAGGGAAAGGACAGAGCTTGAAAAGAACCCTTTTTGGATATGGGGACAAAAAGTTCATGGAATGAAATGATTAACTCAGAACTATTACAGTGTCAAGCACAAAGGGAGCGTCTTGCTTCAGAGACGCACAGTGGCTGTGCCAGTAGCTGGGCTCTACCCTAGGGGTGGCAGCAACAGCCTTGAATGCAGGTGCCTGTGTTTGTTTAGTGTCGAGAGAACAAATTTTACGCTTTTAAATACTTGGAAAAATTTAAATGACATTAAAATTATATAGTCTTCTAACTTTTAGTGCCCACAAATAGTTTTCGGGGAATACAGACAGGTTTCCCAACAGCCACTGTGTTAAAGGGCAGAATTGAGTGGCTCAAACGAGATCATGTGGCCCTCCCAGACTGACACACTGTCAACCTTCCCCTTACAGAGTCTGCTGACTTGGCTGAGCCAAGTCTTACCAGGCAGCTTTTCTTGTGGCACAGGACTGGTCTCCATCCCCTGTGGAGAGGCCAGTGACTGGATCTGGGGCTCCCTTACCCCATCAGGCAGTAAGAGACGTGAGAGTGCCCACTGGTGCCACCTGCAGCCCAGAAAAGGAATGGCAGGCAGGGAACTGGGCTGTAGGGGACGATCCTAAATAACTATGGCCTCACTGATGCCTCTACAGAACACAGACTTGGCTTTCACCAAACACTCTTTAAACTGACAGAGCAGAACCACACTATAAATCCATCTTCCCACATTCACGTATGGGGCGGATGCTCCCCCAAGAGAAGGTGCTCCCAGTATTCCCATCTGCACTAACTGTTCCCCACGCACAGAATGAAGGAAAGCATGTTGTCACCACGAGAATGATGATAGGTCTGAAGGGAAAGCCACAAAGAAGGTTATCAACTTAGCTGCCACCTGCAGCCTGCAGGTTACTGGCCTTGCTATCACCTCGCCAAGACGCCACAAGTTAACTAACTTCTGAGGACCAGGGGGCAGATTTGTCAGTTGGCAAACCTACACTAAAAAAGGAACACAGGACAGTAGAGTGGTTGGTTCTGCCAGCTCCAAACCAAACCAAGACCCCTTGTCTAGAGCATCTCATCATGAGCCTATGTACCCTCATTCCTTTCACCAAGGAGACAGGCAAGGGCTCACAGCCTTTCAGAGCAAAGAACTCACAGAGAAGAACTCTTCTTTTTAACCCTTCCCCTAGAAGCAAGTGGAGGTGCGAGGCTGCACCTGTGAAGTGTGCCAGCATCATGGGGTCTGTGTCCATGCCCCAGTCTGGACTGGACTTATGTGTGTGGAGTCGAATGCCACAGGAGGGCTGCCCTGAGACTTTGGAGCCCAGAGAGGATGGGAAACTGTTAGTCCTTCCATCTGGGAGCCCAGCTTCTGACCCATAAGAAGTCCACACTGGAGCACTGGAAGACAGCAGCCACCTGGAGAGGCTGTGGAGGATGAGGGTGGCACATGAGACCTCAGTGAGGGCCACAGAACCACCACACACCAAGTCTCCATTAACCCCACAACTGCAAGGAAGACACCACGGCTGCCTAAGTGTTCGGGACATAAAAGGGACATAGAGGAGCATGGCAGAGCTTTCTGTGTTGTCTCAAGAGCCTTCAACTTACTTCATCATCTTCATCTTCATCATCATCGGATTCAAGAACACCATCCAGTAAATCTTCTATAAAGAAAAAATTCATCAGAAAAACCACAAGGCTTGGACTTCGGTCCCTGAATGTCAGCCAGTGTGCTCATGTGAGCATCATACAGAGTCATGCTCCTGATCACAAGCCCTGACAGCTTCAGAGCAGGACACTTCCGCAGCCCTGAGAGCTCCTGGTCACCACCCTTCCACCCTCCTGATCCCTCATTATTACTCCCATTTAGTCCCTTGGCCATCCCCTAATTACAACTGTTTCAGCCACACTTTGCTATCATTCTTAGCCACCTTAAACATACTCTGCTTTTATCCAAACATATTTATTCTTATTCTTATGAATGCAGAACTGGAGAGAACTGCAGGGCAGAAAATGAACTAGTGTTTATTCCAGGGAGCCCACTAGTTCTGCAAGAGGTGCAAATTCATTTGATCCTCATGAGAGCTTTGTTGATCATCAGTCCTGGAGCACAAGCAACAGTGGAGGCACAGAGGGACCACTTCCTAAGCCCCTTTGCTCTAACCTGAAGGTGTAGGTTTACAAAGGAGCTGACAAGAGGCTACCCTTCAGATGGGCATTATGGGGGCTGGGAGGTGGGAGAAAGAGACAGAGAGACAGACACACAGAGAGACAGACTGACCACAAAGGGCCATGATCAGGCCTTGAAGAAGAAGATTAGGAGAGAGAGCACACTAGAGATGCCACGATGGGGTCTTGAAGGGAGAGGAGAGTCATCCTTTCAAACTTGGGAGGAACTCCACTAGGAGAGACTGCTATCTTTTACAGCAGAACTGGGCCTGAAGGGAAGAACTTCTAAAATCCCCTGAACAAAGAGAGTTTCTGATTCAGACCTTCTTGGGTGGGGTGATTGAGGGGGTGGCAGGAAGTTCCACACCATGTGACTTATGGCCTAGCCTACAAGCAAAGGGGAACGGAGCAGGCATTAACACTAGGCAGAAGCACAAATTTATCATGCAGCTACAAGGGAGTAGGACTGGGCTTGCCTTCTCCCCAAAGCTGTGTGCTTAAGTAGTCAGAGCAGAGGCCTGGCAGTTCTTTGTTGGGGACAAAACCTGACTTCTTCCAAGTTGCCTCATCTGGTCTCTTAGAGTAGATAAGCCTAAAGTGGCAGGTCTATGATATAACATCATGACTTTCCCAGAGAGCAGGGGCGGGGGTGCTGGCGGTGCTGGCGGCACCTAGGTTCTCAAAGGCCAAGGCTCATCATTAGATCGTTAGTTTACACAGATGCACAAGTCCACAGTACTTGCTACCAGAGAATGAACCATTTCCTCACCTGGCAAATGGGGCAAATACTGCTTACTCCCTCGGATTCTGGGAAAGGAGGGGAGGGAATAGCCAGGAGGATTTTATAGCAATACTGGAACTAAGGGTGTGCTATGTACTGGTCCAGGTACATAGCAGACAACACCCAATATGTTACTTTCTCCTCCAAGTAGCCTTCAACAGGCCATCCTCTCTCCCTCAGCATGGCATCTAGACTCCCAGCAGCACTCTCCCTTATGGAAGAACCCAATTCCTAGTGGATGGATGGCTACTGACTTGCCAGGAAGCCCCGTGAGAGTTAACTGTCAACCCGACTGAAGTAAGAGATGCTTATGAGATTAGTAAAGTTCACTTCTGATGTGGCTTTGAAGGCTGATGGTTAATCTTGACTGTCATCTTGATGACATTGTGGAAGCAAACCTCTGCGCAGGTCTGGGAGAGAGTTCCTAGACTGGGATAACTGGGTACAAAGATGTACTTTAAATGTGGGCTGAATTTCTGAATGAAAAGAGAAAGTGAGCCAGATGTGTGGTACGCACTTTTAATCCCAGCACTTGGGAAGCAGAGGCAGGTGGATCTCTCTGTTGGATCTCTGTGCGTTCAAGGCCAGCCTGGCCTACAAAGTGGACAGCTAGAGCTCTTACACAGAGAAACTCTGTCTCGAAAAGCAAACAAAAAAAGAAAGGAAGGAAGGAAGAAAAAGAGAAAGTGGGCTGAGCACCCGCATTCCTCTCTCTAGTCTCTCTAATCTCAGCATTCCTTACTGCAGACACAATGGGGTGAGTCCCCCAGCTCATGGTGCCATGATGGACTGTTCCTTCAAACTGTGAGCTAAAAGAGACCCTCCCTCCTTATGTGTTTTCCTCAGCTATCTCATCACAGCCACAAAAAGGAACAGAGGACACTGAGATGATTGGCAGGTGAGTGGGAGGGCCTGCCCGGAACATGGTGGCCCCATACAGTAGGCTGGGGACCCAGGCAGGGTAAGAAGGGGTGAAAGTGCAAGTTACACTCTTTCAGAGCAAAGGTGTCTATGGCTGCTCTAGCTTCTTCAGCCTTTCCATGTGAACTCAGCAGTGATTCCAGGAAGTTCCCAGGCCTTTAGCCTTGGATTAGGGTCTCTCTTGTTCTGAATTCTAGATTCTTGGACTGAGCAACTTCCAGGTTCTCTGTCTCTGTAGCAGGTAGACAATCACTGCAGGATGACCTAGCCTCCAATTGTGCAAGCCGAGCTAATAAATCTTTTGTAACACACACACATACACACACACACACACACACACACATTTTCTATTGGTTCTGGTCCTTGAGAGAACCCTAAGAGATCTTTCCCACCCACTGTTCTGGGTCATAAGTCCCTGAAGGCAGAGGACCTAATTAACTTCTCCCGACTGCATCTTCCTCATTAGATTTTATCCCTTGAAAGCAAGACACGAAAGCCAAGAAAACCTGAGATAAGAAGGAAATAGGAGAAACGGGGAACTAAAGACCATACTTGAAGAGACTTCCTAGCTCATCGAGTAAGGGGTCAGGCAAGTAGAAACTACGAGAGGCAAGCATCCATGCTGACACAGCCTCAGAAGGGAGGGTCCATACTGACTTTCCTGGGCCTGAGCCAGTGGGACACAGAAGCCTGTCCCTTTACTGGTGCTTGCACAGTTGCACACCCTCCTGACCTGCACCATGGTCTCAGAAGGCTGGCTGTCCAGACGGTGCTGTGCATCCTGCATTTGCCTGTATTTTAATCATCTAATTCCTCTCTGCCCACAGGCAGTCCTCCAGTACACCACAAGAAAATGTCTTTTAAAATGCAAAATAGCACTATCATTATGTCACCAATTACATACTCCCTATGGTCACATATGTTAAGGCCCTTCAGTAAGGCGTGCTTTACTTTGACCCCCCAGCCCAGCTCCCAATCCCCAATCCTATAATCTCTTAACTTATTGGCTCAGACATTCTTACTACCCAGAACCCTCCAGGACTATGAACTAGAGTCCCTTACAGGACTCAGTTCCTCCTCCTGGGACAACCATCTCCTCACTCCTCCTGAGTTGGTGCATGCCTTACAAGGGTGCTCCCTTGGTAACTTGCACAGCCTGAAGTTGCGGTCCTGCTTGGCCTTGCTTCTGCTGGGTATACTGGCTGGCATCTCTAACCTTTCTCTGTGATGAGCTAGATCTGCTGGCTATCCTCATGGATGACTCAAGTCATGGTCTGGGCCCAAGAAGGGGACAAACCTCCCACTGTTGTTGGCTACATATTCTGCATGTTTCTGCACCAGGCTGAAATTTTCCTTTAGACTTCACCAGTGCTCCACCTTGCTGGAACAATCTGAGAATTTCAAAGCTCCCTTGCTCCCAGGACTGATTTCATTAGTATGACATGGCCCAGACTGGGAACCGTGAGTGGAAGATGGCTACCAGTGGGCACTTCCTGGTGTGCTGGGTTCTTCGGAGAGATGGGGACATTCTTCCTTCTCTTGTGTTCTGAATGGAACTGAGTACTTGGATTGCTGGTGCCAGGGAAGGCATGGGGAGAGATGGGTGATAAACTTGGTCCCCAGATGCTGGTAGCATCAGGGCCCCCTGTGTCAAGAGCCCACAGAAAGCACAAGGGGCTTCCCTATCCCTCACACAAAGCTTCTTTGTTCTCTTGTCAGATGTGTATCATGGCAATGAAGGGGCTGGAAAGAGGATCATGCTGCCTCCCCCCTGCTGCCATGTTTTTCTGGAATGGTGACATGGTGACATTTTCTACATGGTTCTAGAAAGACTGGTATCTGTTCCATTAACTGACCACAGGACCTGGGAAAATTGCCCTTATCAGTGGGAAAAGATTTAAGAGGGGACAGGAGGGGCTCGTAAAGAGGTCTTACAAGGGAAGAGAAGGCCTCAGGAATTGCTCTGACCTCCTTTTTGTTGACCACAAAAAGTGTGATAGTGTGATAAGAGATCTCTACTGTGATAAGAGATGTTAATATGGACAATGTGGCCTTGACTACCTTGCTAAACACGTGAGGGGAAGGTGTGTGTGTACACGTATGTACATGTACACGTGTGAATGTGGAAGCCAGGAGTCAACCTGCATGCCATTCCAGAGGAGCTGCCCATCTTGTCTGGACAAGTGGGACAGTGACTCTCTGGGATCTAGGCTAGGCTGACTGGCCAATGAGCCTCAGGGATCTGCCTGTTTCCAACTGTCCAATTCTGAGATTACAAGTGTGTGTCACTGTGCCTGGCTTTTCTTACATGGATGCTGCTGTTCAAACTCAGGTCCTTATACTTGCATGGCAAGCACTTCAGGGATAGAGCCAAATCCCTGGCTCTCATATCCCCTTTGTGTGTGTGTGTGTGTGTGTGTGTGTGTGTGTGTGT
>LOJH01006929.1:0-25644 GCA_001685095.1 Ellobius talpinus | reverse complement strand
TTATTAACCAATGAAAGTAACATATAAGACAGATGACCCTCCTCCATCACTGGTTCCTCAGCTCTGGACTCCTGGATGGCTTATGGCCTCTGGCTCTGTGGAAACATGGACCTTAGCTGAGCCATTGAGAGCAGCTGGTCACAGTTTCTCAGGGCTTTCCTGGGCCTGGAGAGACTTTCCAGACTGGACGCTGGCTAGAAGCCTGTATCCATGGAGCCCATCACAGGAGGATACTCCCAGCACAACAGCTTGGTACCTCCAGAGTGAGGGATGAGAGGCAGAATGCAGTAGGGAAGCCACAGTTGTTTCTTTGTTACTATCAGGAGTGACAGCTACCTGTCATTTCTGTCATAGGCGTTGCCAGTGACCAATCTTGATAATGAATGGGAGGACACATCAGAATAGAAGTCGAGGAGGCAGAAATCATTAAAGGGCACCTTGGAATTGAGTTCTAGCTATGTCACACATGACAATGATAAAGACAACACATTGACGGAGTGGAGGGGTGGCTCAGCTGTCCAGAGTACACAATGCTTTTGTAGTGGACCAAAGTTCTGCTTGCAGCACACGTCAGGTGACACACAACCACCTGTAACTCCAACTTTGGGAGGCTCTTTTCCAGCCTACGGGTACCTAGACTAACATACCCTTACCCCATAACTCAAAAAGAAAAAGTTAACTGAGCAAAATAAAGAATATACAAAGACTTTAATTATTATAGGAAAGGACAACATAAAAGTAACAGACATTGCTTGTTTACATTATAAGCAATGGCTTCATTTTTTCTGTTTAGATTTTGACATTTTATAAGAATTGCATAGGGTGCTGGAGAGATGGGTCAGTAGTCCCCAGCACCAGCATGGAGGCTCACAGTTGTCTGTACCTCTAGTTCTGGAGGATCTGTGGTCCTCTTCTGACGTTTGCACATGCCCTTATATGACATATACCCACAAAGACACATACACATAAGTAAAAGAAATAAAAATATTTTAAAATAATTTTTATAATTACCACAAATTTGTTCATTATATTCTTTATAAATGCTGAAGAAACCCAGTACAAGCATTGATCAGTCAATATTAATTATTCTTACATTTAATATGAGCATGCACAATTCAAACCAAACTCCTGACCAGAAACAGTGAAGTACGGCAATCACACAATAAGACGAGTGAAATTCAGAGACTGAAAGGATCCACGTGCATCTGAGCCCAGGGATTTAATAGGAATTCAAAAACAATAACTCGGCTCTCAGTTGGTGGCTGGGAGGCTAATTTTCAATTTAATATTCTCAAAAGATACTTTGTGCCTAGGCTCGGTGATCTCTCAGGTAAGTTTCTAACTTCAAACTCCATTGATTTTCATCAGATATTTACTAAATTCTTCATAAGTATTTAAAGCAGAATGCTTTCTCAGCCAACTGCAACACAGTTGAAGATTCATGAGGAATTTCAAGGTGTTTTTGGAAAGAAATGTTGTTGCGAATGTTTATTTTTTACTTGCACCATGAAGTCCAGACCCTGCCCCAGCACACCGGAGGTTGGCCTTGGGAGACATGAAAAACACTACAGAAGTTTTCTGCAGCATTTACAGCTTCAATTGCTTGCTCCATGGAGGGGCCATGTCTGTGATTCTGCACAGTTAACCCTGCGCAGTGTCTGTTGGTACCCAACAGAGGTCAGTTCTGGTATTTCCTTCTGCAGGATGTCCGCTCTGCTTGTCTTCCCGCATGAGAGAATGCAGATGTTCCCGAAAGCATCTTTGCATGGATTGATGCTGAGAGAGAAGGGGTGGAGCTGGAGGAGAGCTGTCAGGGCCAGCCAAGGGGACACAGCCCAGCTACTAAAACAGACTTCACTTCTGTGTCTGTTGAATCAGAGGACAAAATGTTCTGCTTTTTTAAAGTTTCAAGTTCCAAATGCCACCATGAAAAGACACTCTTGGATCATCTGTTTCCATGAAGCGTCACTAACATGTTTCATATAGTCTGGGATGCAGATACCTGGATGTGGAAAAGGTGGGTCCAAAGAGCAAGGAAATGTCATGTGACTGTAAGGACGGATGGATGAGCTATTATAAAGTTCAAAGAGCTCTATACATGCCTGTCACAATGTCACTCAAATAATAAGACCACTGCCCCTCCCCGCGTGAAGGGTTTTCAATGCTGTTCATACTATGGATGCCAATAAAATGTTTAATAATCTATGGCATATTAGTGCTAGAGTAGTTGGGTTTCCTGGCAGATGGAAGCACCAATGTCTGTTCCAGGGACCTGAGACATACAGATGAGTAAAGATGTTGCTCTTAAGAGGTTAAGCTGAAAAGATATATGTAGCTCATTCATACACTATGATTGTTGAACATATTCCTCAGGGTAGGGGCGGGTCTCTCAATCATATATAAAGAAATACGCAGGAGGAAATCAGACACTTGGGTTTGGGCTAAGCCAAGTCTTAGAAGTATAGTCGGCAAAGCAGATCAGATAAATGCACCATAGAATGCATAAACATCTTGGTCACAAAGCAGGCAGAGAGTCCATAAAGTTGAGTCTGAGAGCAGCAAGAACTTCCCTGCCTTCATCTTTTCCCACAGTTCCACAGATGGTGAAGATGGCATCAGAGCTTAAATAAAATGGACGACTAGTGGGCACAGGCAGAATATGGTAGCGAGGTGGTACGTTATAAATTCAGCTTTCAAACTGTTCGTGATCAAGAACTCCTTGGTCAATCAAATCCTTAAATGCGTACTCACAGCACACAGGCAGGCACAGTCAGATGAGCCATAGCTGTGCCAATGCCCCTGACTTGGTGCAGCCTTCTTTCGGAAAGCCCGACTGTTGTTTCCACCCATCATCTTTACCGTCCACCCATCATCTTCATCACTGGTTCTCTGAGACAGGCAAAAGGAAGCTTCTGATGAACAGGGCGTGGCAGTTGTCCATCTTGAAGAAGAATGGGAAGAGACCAGGTAAGTTTCTTCCATTTACAATCCTAGAACTATGCGCGATCACAGTGGTGATGCCATTTAATGAATATTTACAACACAGGTAACTATTAGTAACTTGAATGCATTAGCTCGTGTAAACCTCATAGTAACCCAATGAGGTTGGCACTTCTATCTTGTTAACGAAAAGTAAGAGACCAAATGCACCCATGATTTACCAAAAATGGTAAGTGGAAGTCTCTCTCTGAAACATGTCCTTATACTTAGAGACCAGTTTTTTAAACTTGCCAATGTTTGCTCCCTTAAGTCTTGCATAAAGTGGCCCACATAGCATTGCTCAAGGGGTCAGCCACTCTGCACTGTTTCTTGAAAAGATCCAACATGCTTTGAAGACCTCCTCGCCTCCCACCCTAGCTGTCCTAACAACCGCCTCCTCCACAGGCCTTACCTGGCCTCCTCCCCATTAAAACATGTCACACAACTTTCCTTGATGTCTCTGACTTTCTTTACTGTGCCCATTTCTATATAATATTTTGAGCTATTTAGTATTAGCTTCTTTTAGCCCTCAGTTTAGTATTCATGCTTCATGATACTATGAGGTTGATCCACCTCTTTTCCTTCTTCTTCCTTCTTTGTAGAATTGAGATCAGGGCCTAACAGACAAGAGGTAATCTATAAACAGTTAATTATTTCATATGCATAAATATATTGTTATGAATATTTTACTTGGTTTGAGATAAGGAGAAAAATATAATTGGCCTCATCTTGGTTTCTAGTTTCTGCCTTTTCCCACTGTTCTCTGTTACTGTATTTATGAAATGCCAAGCTTTAGTTGGCTCATCCCCTGTCGAATGTTAAAACTCACTACAGTGTTAAAGGAAGACAGTTTTGCCATGGGTGGCCATGCATCCACCCAAACCCACCATTCCTGTTTTGTGGTGCTGAGAGTGATGGCCCTTCACTCATGTCTTCCATGGTTGTCTTTCTACATGGAGGATCAGGTCTTGGCAATGACCCAAAGCCAGGTGGATCATTTCAGGGATGACTGTTTAAGCATTAGATGAGCTTCCCATGGTTTTCTCTGGTTAACTACAGATCAGGGCGATGAAACCTCGGTGGTAGAAAAGCCAAAGATATCGCCTAGATCACTGAGTCATTCTGTGGATGGAAATCACTTGCTCTCTTTAGGTGCAACACCAGCATTTTAAATGAGTAAAACATAAGCCATGAACCTTCAGGATTTATTTGTTTTAATGTTCGTTTTATCTACGTTTGTAAAATAGGTGAGAAATTCTAGAAGACTTGGTGGAAATCTTGGTCCAGTTTTACAGTCTTTTTGAACCAGAAGACCTGTCAAAGATACTTTATATTTTTTCTAATTTTTAGTTTTTAGGTTTAAAATATTCTTTGAAAATATATCTTTACAATTTTGCTTTTCATTGGTGGGGGAGTACAGGCATGGTGTCTGCTTCCTGACTCAAAAGAGCCAACTGAGAGGATCTTGTGGCTGTAGACTTTTGAAAGATAATAGGAAATTTCTGAGTAGGACAAGTCAGTACATGGTATATGACCAGCAACAAAGGACTTGTGACTGGATTTCTCTGAAATATAACTGAGCTGTCCAGACTCCCCATGGGCCTTCCAGTAAGGTTAAATAATAACTGGGTTTGCAGTTACTAGAGCCATGCCTTAGTTCACAGTGGTTTGTTACTTACCATTGTTCAGATGGAACAGGGCCTTCAAGAAAGACCATATTAAGCTGTAAGATTTCCTGTGTTAAGGTCCTAAAGGCCTTTTTTATTTTAAAAAAAAGAACATCCTTTAATTTGACTCATGGTTTCAAGGGAGATTCAGCCTATTCAGAGGGAAAGGTGTGGCTGCAGGAGTGTCCTCAAACAAGAGGGGCTGCTTCATGGCAGAGGCAATATGTGAATGCTGCTTTTCATATCCTGGCTGACCAGGAAGCAGAATTCTCATGGCAGAACCAGAAATGGACATAACCTTCAGGCCTGCCACCAGAGACCCAGTTCTGATAGGTAGGCCAAAGGGTCCATAGTTTTCCAGAACAGTGCCACTATCTGGAGACCAAGTCTTAAAACACACAAGCCTGTTGGGGAGCATTTTACATTCAAACTATAGCAGTCAGTGATTAAACTCATTTTCATGATTGTTGCTTTGGAGTATAAAAGACATATAAATAGCTGTTTTCCTAAACAATGCAAGATGGAGAAATAGAGGTATTTTTAAAATTGATGACATGGAATACATAGTGACGTACTTATCCTGTTCAAGTCTTGATGGATTTTTTTCACAAGCAAAACAGACCTATAATATCCATACAAGATAGCAACCCTATCACACTCCCCTGAAATTCAATGATATGGAATGTCATTCTATATATGTGTTGCTTTTACTGCCTAATGAATAAAGCTGTTTCAGCCAATGGCTTAGCAGAATAAAGTCAGGTGAGAAATCTGAGCAGAGATACAGAGGAAAAGAAAGCCACGTAAGGTCAGATGCCAGCCAGCTGCTGAGGAAACAAGACATGTAGAAAATGAGGTAATGCCATGGCCATGTGGGCACATAGACTAATAGAAATGGATTAATTTAAGATGTAAGAGCTAGCTAGAAATACACCTGAGCCATCCACCTAAAAGTGTTGTAATCAATATAGTTTCTGTGTGATTATTTGGGTCTGGACATCCAGGAAATGAAAGTACAGTCTCTGTTTACACTACCCACACCCCTTTCTAATGAGATTATTCTCCTAGGATATCTAGCTTGCTAGCTCTAGATCCTCTCTTCTTTTTTTCCTCTCTCTTCTTAAAATGTGTATGAATGGGATCAGATAGTAGACATTCAGATGCATCTGATTTCTTACACAGAATATTTAGTGGACAGGATCTACCCTGTCCTTCTTCACACTTATACACCATTCATTATTACTGCTTCCATTAAATAAGTATGCCACACTTTGTTCAGATGCCCTACCCCATAGACATTTGGATTGTAGTCAGTGTTGTTTGAAGATATTGCAAATGGTTCTTTTAGCTAAGGATGCTCTAGTTGTCTTTTAGTAAAGTCAAATCGTATTCTTATAGCTGTGTATGCCGATACCTAGTTAGAGAATATTAGATACCACCAAAATGCTTTCCAGGGTGGTTGAGCCAGTTGGCATCACTGCTAGCAGTGTGTGAAGATTTGCATTGTTGTGTCAGCATTTAGGATTTTTTGTCTTTATTGTTTTAACCACTCTAGGGGATAGTGATATTATATTGTAATTAAATTTGCATTTCCTTCATGTCTTACAAATTTGATAATATGGAAATATATTGCTGCTCATTTAGATATTGTGGTTGTTTGAATGAGAAATGTCCCCATAAGCTCAGGTGTTTGGACACATGGTCCCCTGTTGGTGGGATTGCTTGGGAAGGTTTTGGAGCCTTTAGGAGGTAGAGCCTTGATGGAGGAACTGAGATGGGTGTCAGGAGTTTATAGCCTTGCCTCACATCTAGTTTATCTCTCTATTTCCTTTGAGGGGTTAAGATGTGGTCTCTCGGCTCCGGATCCCCTCTGCCATGTCGTGTCACTGTGACTCTCTCTGTGGATCCATGGATCAAAATAAAGTTTTCCACAAAGCACTTCTGGTTAAAGTGCTTCATCACAGAAACAATAGATGACTCAAATATCTTTGTGGCATCTCCTTTAGCTCCCTTTATCCATTTTTCTAGTGAGAAGTCTGTATTTTTTCTTGTTGATTTACAGTTCTTTATATTCTTTAGCTAATGATCTTTTGAGATGTATGTTTACACACACATGTAATATCTTCCCACTTTGTGAGGGTGTTTTATTATTCACTTAATATTTTCATGAACAAATGCTTCTTTTACTTAGACAAAGCTACAAGGCAAGAATGGTACAGTGCTAAGTGATAAAAGCAATTTAGTCTAAAGAATGGAAGAAATATTGGGATTCCCGAGC
This sequence comes from Ellobius talpinus, assembly GCA_001685095.1. Lineage (NCBI taxonomy): Eukaryota > Metazoa > Chordata > Mammalia > Rodentia > Cricetidae > Ellobius > Ellobius talpinus. The sequence goes on along the minus strand of LOJH01006929.1, from coordinate 18,720 downwards.
CTATTCATCTGCATATGTAACTTCTAGAACCCAGTGACTATATTTGGGTTTTTTTTTTCCAGCTTTGTCTTTCTAATAATAATGTTTGAGAATCAACAGTTTCCATGGTGTCATGAAATAGCAGCAGTATTTTAAAAATCCTCTTACATTTTACTGTGAGTGTGTGGGGTGGGTGCACATGTGGCCATCAGAGGAAAACTGGGAAGAGCTGCTGCTTCCCTCTCACCACGTGGGTACCAGGGAATGAAGGCAAGTTGTCATGTTTGGCAGCAAGGACCTTTGCCAGCTGAGCGATTTCATTAGCCAGAATAGTATTAATTAAAAAAATATTGCCACCAAGACATCCCCATGGGATTATTTAAATCATGCTAATTTCTCAGCAAAGATGGTTGCAGCAGGAAAGATCCTTCTGAGCTCTCAGTGCTCACTCAGGCTAGCCACAGGCTTCTCCAGCAAACCGTCAGCCTTCTGAGAAGAGCAAACTAGAAAGTCAACGTCCAGTTTGCTGCAGCAGAGCAGTAAAAGCAATGCTTTCAGATTTAAACTTGTCCCAAAATCTTCTTAGGCCTTCTAGTCTAATTAGTGACATTTTTATTAAAGACAAGGATATGAGATATTATTGAAACAACTAGAATTTGATGTCAGAACTCAATCCAGCACAAATTCTATGTTGGACAAAACAAAAAAGACAGTAAGTTATAACTCTTTGTACAGTAACATAAATGAATGAACGCAGTCTCTAGAGAATTGGAATTTACCATGTGAAGTCTCATAAATAAGAGATATTTTTAAAATCTTGGCTCTGGACTGATTTGTTGAAATGATTATTTTCCTCGTAAGACAAAATATATTCTTGTCATATAATTAAATGTTTTATAACCTCAAAATGTTGCTTTACAGTAGACCAACCATGAGCTGGGCTTTGAGCTGACTGTGCTGTGGTCTGGCGAGAGTTGAAGCAGAGGACATGGTTTCTGGAAGTTATATCTTCTGCCTGGATATCAAGGATCAGTCAGTTGCTTGATGCACCCTTTCTCCCTGAAGAGTTGCTGTCTCCCTGTTTCCTGGAGAAAGGTACAATTCCTTAAAGACTACCTGAACCCGTTTGTGTTCCCATCACAAGGGATTACCAATTAGCACAAAGTCCTATTAGTAACAAAAATACCACGAGAAATATCTTGAAGCCTCATGCAGGAATAAAACGAAAACACCACCGTGTTGTGCAGTTGGATACTGAAGTTTCCCTGAAGCTCTTACTGCTGTGTCTGTGGACTTTGGAATCATCTTAGAGGTGGGGTGGCTCTGTCTCCCCCTCTTCCCTTCCTTGTCCTTAGTTGACTCATGTAGGATAATGCAAACGGACTTCTGGGTATAAGTAAACATCAGCTCTTCTTGAAATTTTAAGATATGAAGTTAAGAGCTATAGCTTATCGTCACAGTACATTTCCAAGTATTCAGAACTTGGAACATTGATAATTTAGTAGCAAATTCTTCTAACCAGGCACAGCTTTCTTCCCCTGTGGAAAATGTGATCCATTCACTACAAACTTTGCTGTTTGCTTTTATTTGCTTTGAGACAAGGTCTCATGTAGAGCAGTCTGGCCCAAACATGCTCTGTAGCAGAGGTTGGTCTTGAACTCCTCCTTCTCCCGCCCTTACCTTCTAAGTGTTAGGATCACAAGCATATGCCACCACACTCGACTCATGGCGCAGTTGTAAACTAGAAATCTCCCTCAAGGAATGTATAAGGAGATAACCTCATGATGGCCCAGTGTAATTTTTTTATGGCTTAAATTTTCTTTAAACTTGATCTGTTTTATTTTAAGATATAAATATTTTTAAAAGCATAAGTTGTAAGCAACTGGAAAATTGGTTTTAAGTACATGCAGTATATTATTTCAAAAATGTTTAGAATCATGGTGTTATTTCCATGACTGAGATTTCATAAACACATCCTACAGTAACTCTTTGTGGTTTGGTATGTTTCTGTCAAACTGAGGCACTCATTAAACACAAACCCATTTTCTACTCATCATTGTAGATACTATGCTTTATTGTATTGCAAGAACATTTTCATGCATAAATCTTCTCAAAAAAATTCCTCTGGTCATAACTGTATCCATTTAGGTTGCTATTAGTTCATGGGTAAGTGTTTGGCCCCAGCTGCCCTTTATACAGGTGTTTGAAGGTAAACTGATATTCTATGCAGAGACAACTCTGCCTGCTGCATCCAAACTGTTCAAACTATTGTGCTAACAGAATTATCATTGCTTCTTCTGCTTGGTGCCATTATCAATGCTACTTACTTAGCCTTAACCTATAGTGGAATTAAAGCTATAGAGAAAATCTCTTTTTCTTATTAGACTGCTGCAGGAAAGAAAAAACCTTCCTTCAGTGATATCTGTTTCTAATTTGTCTTTGGGAAAAGAAATGCCAAATAGTTGCCTTGTTTTCCCCTCAGATACCCAGAACCACACCAAGCTGTCGTCCAACCAAGATGCGCACCTCAGCATGGGTTTCCCCTCTCAGGATCATAGTCAATAAATTTGATTAGTTTGTAAAGCGTTCCAAGCCACCAACCCACAAAGCAGGTTGAGCCAATACCTTCACTTATTCCCTGTTCCTTCTAGACCACCAGGGCTCTAGTTTGTATTTTTAAACCTGGGTTAAATTGTGGCATAACCACAAACCATTGTATGCTATTAACAGCAGGGTTCCAATGAATGACTGACGAACAAAATCTTAGCACACGAAGCCCATTCCTCTCAATGGTAAACACATGTTATTAATGAAATGTTTCTAACTGGCTCAGGCAGTTTGAAGTCTGTCTTGACTGACGAGACTGTATTTTGCTGTATGGACTAAACAAACAAATTATTTAAAATAGTTTATTAGAAGAATATGCCTCAGTGAATTGCTAAGGTACAGCTTGCAGTTCTGGACTTGGAACTAAACGTCCTCTCCTCCTGGATGCTACTCATATTTCTCCAGAGGTCAAGAAAGCAAATAATTCTTTTCTGAAGGGTGTCAAATTTAACTGCTAGACTAGCTTCAAAGAGAAATATCTTGATGCAAAAAGATCTGGACACAGGTACTCCATGGGACACTGTGGGCGAGGATCTGTTTCCTGTACAACTCAGATTCCAAATCCAGGTCCTTGGAGAGTTTGTTCTCTAGGATGCTAAATAAAGATCAGATGTGATTCACCCTCGGCTTCCTCTGAGTTCGTGAGGTAGGGGACGCGACAGTGTGTTTGTGCCTGTGTGGGGCTTTCGTTCATCAGTAACCCCGGCTGCTTAGCATGGAGGCATCCGCGGACATAGACAGTGAGTCTTTTGTGCAGATTTCCCAAACTCCTATTTAACATAAAGGGTAGTAAACCCCAAACCAAATAAAACAGCATTGGCGTTGCATGTTAAATGTCTGTGAAACATTCCAGGGTTTTGGACCACCAAACTCGAACCCACGATGGTTGCATTTAGTTTTGATCAAATTGAGCGGTGCTGCCTCAAGCTGGTTTGTATTTCTTCTTTTCAAATTTACCCGATCCGGGTTAGAGTAACCAGAGAGTGGAGAACTAGCAAAAGCAGAATGTACCGTTAGTCTGCCTGGAGTGCCTTTGAAAATTGCCCTCAGTTGTGAGGAAACGAAGGGACAATACTCCCAGCGTCCAAACAGCTCTGAATAGCAAATGGGTGAGGACGTGGATGATCAAAGGCCTAGGTGGAGGTAAAGACTCACACGAACCACACTGCATCAGGCAAGCAAGTCCCCTTTGTTGGATGAAGTTAATGTCATAGGTATAGTGTAATATAAGCTGAGAAGGTAGCCTGAGATAGCCCAGGGGCCAAGCTCAGCACCAGAGAAGGAGTGAATGGGCGAGAAGCCTAATGGGGCCCACTGAGCTCTGTCCTACTCTCTATTTCTCTCCTGAATTCTGCTCTGCATACGCTGTCTTCCAGGTCCACAGCATCACCTGCCTTCTCCTTTTTCTTGGCCATAAGCTTACCAGGTATGTGTTATAATAAGCACAGTGCCTATTTAGATGCTCCCCACTGGGTTCTACTGAGCGGTTCAGTTTCTCTAGAAACAACACATTCAGAAGCCTGTGAGTCTGGTATCTTTGCTTTGGTGTGTGAATTCTTCCTCCTGACCACTGGTGGCCCTTTAGGCTCATGACAGGCCTGAGGAGACAAATACCCTTTCAGTGCTTATCTTAAAGCAGCTGTGAGGGCACAGACTTCCAACTTTAGCACTCAAGGGGCTGAGGTAGGAGGATCAGGTGCAAGTTTAACCTCAACTATAATATGAGTTTGTGGCCAGCCTGGGTTATATTGTACCCTGTCTCAAACAACAAACAAACAGAGAAAAGTTTTATCTTAAGTAGGACAACAGCTTTCATCAGCTGTTTTGTTCATTTGTGCCATGACATTTATTAAGGATTTCCCATAACTCAGACGTTGTAACTGGCTCTGGATGCACACATTGAAAAAAGACATTTCTGCCTGGGCCAGTGACCCATTAGTCTTACCCAACATGAATTCCTCCCCACACCTTTTTTCAGGACACATTTCCCAACCTCCTGTACCATCTCCCACTCAGAGGAACGAAAGTGCGGACTTGATGAACATTTCAGACTTACTCTACAGATGTATTCTGTGCATGAAGCTGTTTCTCAGTCAGTCTACTAACCTAGAAAAGAGAAGATTCCTGTGAAGAAAGGTTTATGAGCAGCTGTGTGGAAGAGAGACTCTGCCCCACCAGCAGATCAGAAATGGGAATTACTTGTGCTGTGCTAAGTCATTGACATCCCTGAACTGTTCACTAGAGCAATCAATGGACAGTGTCCACCAGAAGTAACAAAATCCTCCAGTTTAGTGGTTGAAGATGAAGATGATGCTACGTTAGCCACTTGAATGGGGCTCATCTGGAATGCCCATCTTCTAGACGAATTACAGAACCTTTATCACTCTCATGGCCAGCCTATAGGCCACACAAGGTCATCTCTGCCATTGTTTGAAAGCAACTCCTAATCACATGTGGATTTGGGCTGAAAGGACTCAGGTGCCTCCGGCCTCTGGAGACAGCAAAGAGCTCCGAAGCCATGTTTGCAGGACCACTGGACTTCCCCTCCCACAGTTTAGCTGTGATTTTTGTTTTCTCTTTCAACCTGGGGATTTTGCTTGTCCTTAGTCTGAACCCTAGGATGGGATGAGGAATTAGGGGTGAAGACTATTGCTCTGACCCATCCTGTGTTCACCAAATATTTTATCTGTGCCATAGCCCATCCACTTACTGAGAGCTGGCATTCGGAAACTCAGAATCCAGGTCTTCTTTATGCCTTTTACTGCCACAGGCCTTCTCCCAGGTTAAGATGTTCTACAGGATGCCTCGCTGCCTGAGGTTGGAGGACCAGCTGGTAAAGGAAACACTGTGTTTGTGGTGGAGCACGGGTCATATCATTAGCATATACTTAACATTCAAACATTATTCCATCAAACGTGCAACAAATCAAAAGATAAAAAACACTTTTGTTCCGCTTTGATAATTCCAAGACACAATGTCTTTGTAATGGCAAGCTCTCTCTTTCTTCCACTTTTCCCTCTCTTTCTTCTTGTTTACTATTTTTTTCTCAGCTGAGTTCTTGAAAGATTCCGGTAATCTATAGGCTTAGAAACCTGGAAATTGAGATTACACTGAATCTACAGTGCGGTTCCCCATGCCTTTTGCAGGCTCATCAAATAGTTTAAGCTTCATCTTCCTCACTATACAAGTGAGAAGTATCACCATATTAAAGGCAAACCAAGTTATATGGATACACAAGTCTTTGGAAATCTCCATAAAACCTTACGAATGGGCAGGGTAAGAAAAAATATGTAGTCGATTCTTCTTTCAAATTGGCAGCAAACGCCTCTCAGATTAATATTGCCCTTCACAGTTCCTCAGATGTTTCTTTAGTCTTTCTTTCATGTGTGTGTGTGCATACATGTGCACATCAAGGAACAACTTCAGAGGTCAGCTCTCACCTTCCACCCTGCTGAGGCATTCTCTCTCTTTCTCTCTCTTGTTTTCCACTGGCTGTGCACCGCAGGTTCATGCCATTCATTCTCGGAGTGCTGGGATTGCAGGTTCATGCCATTCATTCTTGGAGTGCTGGGATTGCAGGTTCATGCCATTCATTCTTGGAGTGCTGGGATTGCAGGTTCATGCCATTCATTCTCAGAGTGCTGGGATTGCAGGTTCATGCCATTCATTCTCGGAGTGCTGGGATTGCAGGTTCATGCCATTCATTCTTGGAGTGCTGGGATTGCAGGTTCATGCCATTCATTCTCAGAGTGCTGGGATTGCAGGTTCATGCCATCTCGTCTGTCTCCTCTGACTTTTTATATGGGTCTCTGGGGTCAAACATGCATTATCAGGTTTGTTTAAAGCACAGGGTTTAACTTGCTGAGCCACGTCTCCTGCCCCCAAATGTTTATTCTGGATTTTTGAGCTATCCTTTGACCAGTAACAGAGTTACTTTGTTTCTTCACCCTTATTTTGGGTTTTATTTACGTGTCTATTTCTCAATCCACTGTGACAATGAAATAGCCTGAGTTTTATCAACCAGGCCCATTATTGGAATACAGGTGTCAGAGATGAAGTGAAGAATCACCTTTCTGTGCTGTACAGTGGTGGGCACAAGAGTCTATAGTGGAGGAAAACGAGGGAAAGATGCCATTGGTAGACCGATTGCCATAGAGAAAAACTGGAAATTAGGAAATGCTAAGAGGCTGATATTAATCCTATAGGTGACCAGAGATCAACTGGAGGGTGGAAGGACCAAGGGCAGTGAGAGTACTGCTGGCTGGATCCCATACAAAACAAAGCAGGATGCCCAAGGGACCAAGGCATTGTTCAACATGCTTACGGGAATGACCAAGGAGATGAATCAAGTTCCCTAACTGATTGTCAGACCCTGAAAAAAAATGTCTGTTCGATCCTATAACAACCAAGCAAAGTATGTCTGGCTTTAAAGACAAATAGATAAATTTAGGTTCCCATCTTGTAGAAATATGCTGATATAGTGTATTTAAACCTTTTAGGCAATTTAGACTTACAAAACGCACTGATCAACTAATGGAAAAGAGGTCTTTGCAAATGTAACGTGAGCTTTCGTGTATTGGGGGTGGTGTTGTTCGCTTCAGAGCCAAATAGATTTTTGCAATACCAGCACCTACTGAGTGTGTGAAGCCCGAGTGTAGACAGACAACTGCTTGGATCCATTTGTCTTTTAAACTGCTACAGAAGTCTGAATAAAATCCAGCCCAAGTCAGCCTCTAGGCACGGATGAAATTCAAGTTCACTAAGATTTCTTGCAAGTCTGATGCAGCATATTTATACATTTTAAATGCTTTTGAAAGAAATACTGGGCTATAATTTCATCAAACACTGACTTGAACACTCAGCAGAGGGGAACAACTGCTTTGAATTCCCTGTCCCAACACGCCTGGCAGTTGATCCGGGCTGACAGTGCAGCCAATGGAGCTTTGTGCTTCAGGGTGAGACCTCTGGCACCTGTCCCCAGGCAGCAAGAGACCAGAACACGCCAATGTGTAAATCGCTAATCTCATTAGACTGTGGGATTGAGGTGTCTCAGTACAGTGAAGCCATTTGTCCCCAGCCAAAAGTGTGTCAGTAGACTAGGATTGTCCTTCACACTCCTCAGCCCCAAACTGTTGTTTGTTTTCTGGCGGGGGAGACAGGGTTTCTCTGTGTAGCCCTGGCTGTCCTGGACCTCACTCTTAGACCAGGCTGGCCTCCAACTCACAGAGATCCACCTGCTTCTGCTTTAAAGGTGCACGCCACCACCGTGGCTGATGCCTAGTTGGTATTTCCTTTCTCTTCTCCAGCACTTTCTGCAACACAGTGGAAAACCTGGCTCGGTGCATTGAAAGGGTTCGTGCTGCTAACGCCACCCATGACTAAACACCTGTGACTCTGGAGCCCCCTCAAGTACTCCTAGTATTCAGGTAGGCTTAGTCCACAAGCCCTACTTGCCTTGGCCTATCTGAAGCACTGTCTGCAAGCAAACTCAGAGCAGAAGGAATAATCCCTCACAATGCACCCTGGGCATGCACAGAAGAGCTTGGCTCGAATTAGCGGCTAACACGCACTACTCCAACTGATTTTACTAATTTTCTCTGCACAGAAAGCAAAAGCCTTAGAGTGAGATGCTTTCGAAAAGATGGCTTTGGTTTTATATAGGAAACTGCCAAAAATGACATTGGGTCCCTTGACTTGGGGAACGCTCCTAAGGGAAGGTAAAACACAGTGCTGAGGTGCATATGTCAGCCATGACACAGAAAGAAGGAAGTGGCTTCTGGCCTTGAATTTCCAGGGCGGTTCCTCCAGGGAAGCGTTTCGGGGTGGTTTGCTCTCCCGTCTCTGCAGAGGCTCATCTCACCCTGAGATGGTACAGTCCCGCTAAGAGTGCACACATGTATGGAAAGCATTCATTCCTGTCACTGCTGTGCAGGATGTATTTTATGCCTCTTGCGCTTTTGAGAGGGAAACAGTTCTGGCTTCATATGGTCACCAGCCTGGATGTGGACAGTTTGCCTGCTCTTTCAGTATGTGGACACTTGGTCGTTATGAAGTGACTGATGGATGTGGCCTGTTCACTACAACAGCCCTGAGATCCTGAGAGGGTGAACTCAGTATGTCAGATCATGCCTTTAAGTCAGTGGCTCCGCCCTGCCCCCCAACTGCCAGGCTCTGCCCACAGAACACTCTAATGGCCTTAATGGCTTGACTCAGACCCTCCAGAAGCAGGATCCAAGGTTTGCTATACAGTGCAAAAAGCCCAAGCTGAGGATATGAAATCTCACCAACCCGAACTCTAGAAATCTCCACCCTAGAAAGCTCCACCCATCAAGAAACCCCATATCAACCTTGTCTTCTGCTTAGTTCTCTGCTGGTTCTCGCTAGAGCAGAGACATCCACCCTCCTGAGCTTTTCCCTGCCAATAAACCTCTTGTGTGAGTTTGTTGTGCGGTGTGACTTTGTGGTATTCCTTGACTCCTGACCACCAGGATACCTTTCCCTTTAGAGCTGTAACATTGCATTGGGAAAACCGTCTCCACCTGAAGCAGAACTGTAGCATTTAAACTGCCTGCTCCTGGTTTCTCTTTTCCAATTTCCACACATCTTGGCCAACTGGTCCCTCTACCTCAAGATTAAGTATTTTTACTTCAGAGCTCACAGCAGGCGAGTTTAACCCTGCCTGATGCTGGCCTTTCTACCACAAGCACAGATTGGGTTTTAGTCCTGAGTTCTAGGTATGTCTTTTTGCTAAGTTTTGATTGCTGGGGACGCCAACATCTTTATTTATTTATTTTTTTTTCTACAAAACTTTGTGTCCCAGTGGCTTAGGGTATAAACAGAGGCTTCTCCTTTGTTTCCCAGATGCCTAGAAACCATACTAATTACAACACTACTTGCCCAATGGCTTAAGCGTATTTCTACCTAGCTCTTATATCTTAAATTAACCCATTTCTATTAATCTGTGTATTGCCATGAGGCTGTGGCTTAATGGACAGATTCTGGCATCTTTCTCCTTCAGCAGCTACTTGGTTTCTCCCTGACTCTGCCTCCCCCCTGCATTAAGTTTAGTTTTCCCACCTAGCTCTCTTCTGCCCTGCCATAGGCCAAAGCAGCTGCTTTATTAACCAATGGTAATAAAATATATTAACAGCATACAGAGGGGAATCCAACATCATGAGGGTATAGGTCATATAGGGTCAAAGAGGCCTGTGCTTCTGGTCTTAGTTATCATAGCATGAGGTGTATTTGCTTCTTTGTGATGGATTTTTATTTATCAAATGGGACTAATAAAATACAGCTCAGATGATTGGTGTGATGATTAAATAATATATTGTATGTTAGATTTCTGCCACTTACCAACTACCTAAGACAGCTTATATAAAGGTTTATTTTGACTCATGATGCTGGAGGTGTTATTCCATACTTGGGCAGAGTTGTTGCTTTTAGGCCTTCCCTCTCTGTGGAATTGGGGGCTAGAACACACACACATACACACACACGCACACATGCGTACACACACAAAATAATAATAAATCTTAAAAACAATTGAGAAGGCAGGCTAAAGTCTCAGGAAGAGAATCTCTAACAATATTTTCAATTTTTACCTATTTGGAAACGTGTATTGGTATTTTCCCTTGTTTGCATTTAGGTGCCCAAATGTTTGAGTTTTTCTTTTAAACTCAAATGACCTTATTCTTTATGGTCTACACACGGTGCTCTGTGATTCAGAGAGAAACGAGGGTGAAGATTGTCAAACACATCGGAAACTTCGGATCGGCATTTTTGAGAGCTTGACTATGTTGCAGGCTCAAGGTTGATGCATTAGTGTGTGATCTTCTGTGCTGAAGATTTGCTCTGGCAGTTGAAGGAACAGCACTACAGGAAAGAGAATTTACATGCAGTTTTGCATGGATAAAGCAGCAGACCCTTTTGGACTAAGCTCAGGTTTTGCTTTCTGTTGTGAAAGATGCACGGTAAACCTCTCCCCATTAATCTTAATTTCTGCTATTCTGTTGCTTCTCATGTATTTGTTGTAGCTAATGTTTATAGCTATTTTATTTTATGTTTGTTTCAAGTAACACTGTATATTTTCTAAAGTTAGAGATGTTCATGATGAAAGGTAGCCCTGGGACACTGGACTTGGTAGATCATCACCTGGTTAATACTAGATGCATATTTCCTTGTGAGGAAATGAGACCACAATCATTTGTTCCTGTGTGTGCAAGTGGGTGTTAACCAATCCGCATGGTTTAGAGACCATGTATGATGCTACTCATTATCTTATTTCCATCAGCAATTCCTCCAATTTTAACCCTCTCATTGCAGATAGAGCTCTAAGGGCCTCAACAAAGTGACACTTCAGACTTTTGGTTTATTCCCCAGACACTTACCCTTCCTTGTCTTCTACTTCCTCTGGTTTAAATATGACATTTAGGGTTCACAGTGCTGACATCAAACCCAGGGTCTCATGCAAACAACGCAAACACTCTACCAACTGAGCTATGCCCCCAGCCTGTTGCTAACATTAAATCTACCAAAGGCTGCACATGGCGGACGGTTCCTTCCACTTTGTCTTCTATTCAGAGAGCAGTGCAACCATGATACAGTGGCGACATGTTATGGCTAGGCCATGCTCTGCCGTGACAGAAATACCACTCTAACTCAGCTCATGTGTAAAGTTGGCCTTTTCAACCTGACTTTTCATATAATCAGAACGCAGGCAGGGAAAGGGCCCATTTGTTGGCAATTTCAAATCCCAATGGTAATTATAGCCCCAGTATCCAAGGTATCTCGTTGATTTAGCCTGGAAGTTCTGAATTAGGATTGCGCTGAAGTAAGTCTCAAAATGACATAAGGTGATTCTACTTTCAGAAAGAGTGAAACACTTCCCTGGGGGGGTCATTTCTGTAATTTTTCTTTTTAATAATTGCAAAATAATTTCAGTTTATCTTGTGACTATTTAGTCAAAATGAAATCCTTTAAAAATATTTCTTGCTTTTACCTAAAACATTGTCCAAGGAACTTCTGGAATCTAAACCACTTAAAATGAGGGTTGGGGAGATGACACTGTGGTCAAGGGTATTTGCTCCTCTTGCAGAGAACCTGGGTCCAGTTCCCAGTTCCCACATAGCAGCTCATTACTCTGTAACTTCAGGTATAGGATATCCAACACCTTCTTCTGGACTCCACGGGCATCAGGCATGCACGTTACACATACATGCAGCCAAAACAATCATATAAATAAAATAAAAATAACTAAAGTTTGTGTCGCTTATACATAGTCAACATATACAAATAAAATCCTAGGAATAATGATGCACATTTGCAGATGATAAGTTTGTTTTTCTTCTCCTGCATTGATGTTGTCTTCTTTTCCATCTACTCACCAGGCTCAGCTGAGCCCCTGTGGTAGGAGGCCTCTTGTTTGTTTCCCGGCCACCCAGACTCCCGAAATAATCACACAGAAACTATATTATTTAAGTCACTGCTTGTCCAATCGCTTCAGCATATTGCTAGCTAGCTCTTTTATCTTTGGTTAACCCATTTCTATTATTTTATATTTTACCATGAGGTTCGTGGCCTACCAGCAAGGTTCCAACTTGCAGCTTGCATCTTTCTCCTCTGGTGGCTCCAAGGTGTCTCTGCAGCTCCACCTTCTTTCTCCCAGCATTCAGTTTAGTTTTTCCCGCCTAGCTCTGTTTTGCCCTGCTGTAGGCCCAAAGTAGCTTCTTTATTAATCAATGGTAATCACAGCATACAGAGGGGAATCCCACCTCAAGCCCCTTTTGCTGGCTGGGTTTCTTGGATTTTTCCAGAATGAAGCTGGGAGTTTGGAACTTCCTTTCTCAGCAATCTGAAGAATTGGGAGACAATGAAATAGGAAGAGAGAAAACAAACAACAACAACAACAAAACCACTAAATGGAACTGGTCACTATTTGAAGCAGCTGGTCCTTGATCCTGGAGGAATTTCGAAGAGTCTTGGCAATGAATCCCAGAACTGTCTGCGTTGATGAAAAGAAGAAACACTTATTGGTCACCTCAATGTCCACAGGTGATCCAGGGACAGTGGTACGTGACACATGCATGAGCTCTGAGTTGAGTGGCGCACGGTGGCGAAACTACCGTGTAGGCTGCTGAATGGATTTGCAGAGTCGCGACTGTGGAGAAAAGCGTTAGTGACTCACTCTGACAGCGACTGAAACAAAGAGGCAAGTGGACTGAGGCTGAACGGAAGGAGACCTGGACAGACAGCTGAACGGGGCATTCCCAGAGCCTTCCTCTAAGAATGTCAGCTTCTCTCACATATACTCGCACAGTGGAAATTGCTGACTCCGAGTTCGTAATCCCCTAATCTAAATCACTAGCTGAGTTCGCATTCCTGGATCACACACCGACTGTTCTCTACACGCTATCAGCGTTAGAATACTCCAGGGAATAGGCACACAGTTCCATTTGTGTCAACCTAAGTCTTACAGGACCGAGAAATTCTGGTTTGTTACAGCATAGTAGAAAGGCTATAGGTAAAGATTATGTCCCTATACATTTCAACAAGCTAGAATAGAAGGATTTGAATGTTTCATCAAGGTGAAATGATGATTATTTGAAGATAGCTATATTTAATTGGACATAAACATTACAGAATATATACATGTATGGAAGCATTTTGATACCCTAATCATATAAACAATTTTTATTCTTTTAATTTGCAGTCACAAAATAATTTAATTTGAGACTGGGGCTGTAACACTACCCCTGGGTCAATGGCCATCCCCATAAAAATTATTTTGTATCAATTTAAAAAATCCTAACCCTTGACAATTTTCTACAAGCCTGTTCTTCCCTCAGTTTTTAAGCAGTTTGCTGATTGGTTCCTCATCTGACAAAGAAAATTTGTTGCTTATCTGTTGCAATATAGTAAATTACTGCAAAATTAGTGACCTGAAAGTACAGTTTCTGATGCATCATTGGCTGTGCGAAGAGCTCAGGGGAGCTTAGCTCCTCCCACATGAGACTGTAGTTGATCAAGGGTGGAAGAATGGGAAGATGTGGCTTCCACACTGAACAGTCTCATGGAATTGGCAAGAACCTCAGTTCTCAGATGGAGCTGTTGGTGGGGTCCTCAGTGATCTGCACGGGAGGCTTTTCTTTGGGACGCCTTTTCTACAGGAAATGATCCAGGAGGGAGTCAGTAAGGCACACACCTCTTACATCTCCTCCTCAGGAGTCACACACCATTGCTTCTGTGCCACATCCCACTGACTGTACAGACCATGTCTGTCATATTAGAGGCAGGGTTACAAATGAACACCAGGAAGTGGAGAGAAGGAGTGGTGGCCATGGGGAGCCCCTCCTCCTCATCACAAGTCCAGAGTAATCTTGTGTGTCCATTCAGTGACTCCCCAAGTCCTGTTTACACATTTCCAAAATACAGTCCCAACTTTGTCCATTTCTCTGTCTTCAGTGGCATGGGCCAACAAACCTCCATCAGATCTTGTTTGAACTGCACTCTTCATGGGGATTTCCTGTGTCTACTCTTGCTTTCCTCTGGTTCATTATTAATGGAGTATCCAGAAGAAGTATGCTTTGTAAACATAATACATTTGTCATTCTGGAGATTCCCCAGTTATGCCATATCACCCTTACAATGAAATGTAAACCTTTTAATATGGCATTTGGGTCTCTGTGTCTCTAATTCTTGACCTCATTGATTCTTTGTGTGATCCTCTTGTGGATCCCTATGTCTTTGACCCTTGACCTCCTTGATCTCATTGTTTTTCTCTAACTCCTATGATACAGAATTAATTGAGTCATTTGCTCAAATGCAGCCAGATACACACACACAAACACACACACACACTATGCACACCACATACACACACATAACATAAACACATACACCATACCACTTCCACCACTTATGCACAGGTACACACACCATACAATACACTAACACTGACTACACTATACATACCACATAGACACACATAACATGTACAACACACTATATACACCAAGTGACTACACACATACGCCACATTATACATATCATACACCACATAAACATATAACACACACCAGTATACATACCATGCACACACATGTAACAATGCACAAAACAACATACACCCTACACAGACACATATAACATGCTCCACACCATATGCACCATGTAGACACACACTTACCTTGCTTATCAGCTACCATTCCAACCACTCTTTCTTTTTGTCCAATGTTGACTACTTTTCAGATATCACATGAAATTTCTCAGATTTCCTATCTCTCCTGTAGGAGAATGTGAATAACTTAATCCCACATTAACTCAGAATTAAGTATAATAAGTGTTGTTTATTTAAGGGGGACTCACAGATCAAAGTGCTCTGCACGAACGTGGACAGGAACTGAATCCAGCATCCAGGTGAGAGAAGAGAGAGAGAGCAGGCATGTGAGCGTGCATTTTTTGGTACCCAAGGCCACACCTAACCTGGTCCAGCCTCTCAAAGGCCATTGGCTGAAGGAGGTTTCCCATCACTCTCCAATTTAAACTATGTCCATGTGCTTTCTCTAGTGTTCTGACTATTGATACTTTGTTCTATTTTGTGTGTCTACCCCATCCAATCACAGCTGTTGACACACACACACACATGCATGTCTACCCACTGACACATGCAAAACTTATCACAATAAATCTCTTAGACAGTGAATAAATGAGGTTACACTAAAAGAAGTCTTTCTATTACCATCGTTTTAAATATAAAGTTCTGTCTCCATATCAAAGTTTCCCACAAGCTCTGGATGACTGTTTAGCAAAGAATGAACGAGATTTCTACTAAAGGAAATAAAATATGGGTCACTGTCCACAACACTATATACTTGGTGGAATGAGATACAAGTAACCAGAAAGATAACAAACAGAGCAACACACCAAACATTATTTCAGATGAGGCCAAAAGCGCACATGAAGTATGTTGTTACAAGTGAAAGCACCAGCATGGAGTTGCGACACAGTTCAGGAGTTCAGGCCAAACTGAAGAATAAATGACTTTTCGTGGATCACTTTGCTTTCTAGGTCATTAATCCTCTGACACTGACAACAACATAAAGATAGAGCTCACATCTATGAAAGGCTCATTGCTCATCTGCTCTGAACATGATTAATCAAATGTGATCGTTTTATACAAAACAAGCTTTCCTCGTTCCTAATGGCATTAAGCTAAAGCTTGCTAAACAGAGGAAAACTGAAGCATTTGCGTATACTCATTATGGAGTAGGTCATGTGTTTAGATGAATGTCTTTTAATACATAGCCAAGTTTTAGATTAACTGTGTGTGCATGAGTGTGTGTTGGTGCACATAAGTATGTGTGGGCATGCATTGAGGCCAAAGAGTAGCCTTCCTTAGGAGCTGTCCACCTTGATTTCTTGAGACAGTGTCTCTCACTGGCTAGGATCTTGCTGGCAGGCTAACTGAGCTGGAGCTAAGTGCCATGGGGCTGGCCAATGAGCCTCTGGATACTCCTGTCTCCAGTTCCAGTGCTGGAATTGCAGGCATATGTCACCATGCCTAACTTTTTTGTGTGGATTCTATAGGTGAAGCTCAGGCCCTTGTGCTCACAAGCCAAGTAAAAGCATCTCCCTAGCCCCTGTGTTGCAAGCTTAAGAATTATTGATTATCTTCTATTATCACACTTTACCCTTGTCATATGTACACTTGTATTCAACGTTGTATAACTGAGGCTCTCCAGGAAGATCAACCAGTGATTTTTATTTTCTTCAAAGCTCAGTTGTCCGGCACCCAATGTCTAAGAACAAATGACAGTAAAATACTAATGTATCCTGTCTTTTCTCTCTTCCTTTTTGTCCTGTAACAAATCTGGGTGTTTTAATAAATTTAATTACCATTTTCAAATCCATGTCTGCATAAAGTGCTACTTTTATGAACATTTAGAAAACATATCTAATGAAGGGGGAAGTGAATGTTTTAAACATTGAAGCAGCTATGCAGTTTCATATGGACGATTAAGCGATTATTGCTTCAATTGCTGCCACAAGAACTGGAGCCTCTTTGGGAACATGGGCTTTCAGGGCTACCCTCACTTTTAGCTTTATAGAAATGAGTTTTGAAACTTTACCTGTCCGTGGTCAGTGGAGACCTAGTTCCTTGGGATCAACTTGCACTTTCTTAGAAGGTGATGAAAGCCACAGAAAGAGAAAATGAATTTCAGCACTTAGTCATACAAAACTTCTCTTGCATGGAATCTGTGAAGCTGCTCTGGCCTCTCGAGCAAGGAACCCAACCTTATGTGCCTTACAGCAGTGCTTCTCAACCTGTGGGTCTTGGTCCCTATGGGAGTTGCTTATCTGATATCCTGCATATCAGATACTTGCATTATGATTCATAACAGTAACAAAATTACAATGATGAAGTAGCAATGAACTAATATGGTTGGGGATCATCCCAACATTAGGAACTGTATTAAAGGGTTGCAGCATAAGGGAGGTGAGAACCACTGCCTTATAGCCACATATTGGTGCTCCATAATGACTTCTTCCATCCATTTCAGGACCACTGATAGAGCGAGAAGTTAAAAATTATGAAAGGAGAGTTGTTGATAGAGGACACATGTTACTATGGCGATATTTTTGGAGCATTGAGTCTGCCAGGAACATGGTGTAATTCTGGCTAATTTCAGCTCAAATTAAATGCTGTTGTGTCAAAACAGAAATGTCTCTAGGTCACATCAGTGTGATTTTCCCTGGGAAAATTAGATTATTCTTCATTGAAAACATCAGTTACAGGCATGACCACACAGCTTCATAAATCTTTCTGATGCAAGACATGGGAAATGAGCCCTTGAGATGCAATCATTATTAAGACGTGCTCGACCTCCTCAAGACACACTCCACACAGATTCCCCCTCCTAACTGCTACACCGACGAGTCCCTATCAGAGTTCCAATTACAGCTGATGCGCATGCCTGCCTGACAGGGAGCCAGCCTAGTGAATCTTAGACCGCAGCTCTCTAGAAGCACCTGTGTACTGGAGGGAAGTGTTCGAGGGGAAGCCCTCAACTCTTTCCACAGATTCCCTTCTCGGTGGCTTCTACTTCATATGGTAGCCTTGGCTAGATTTTGTAAACTTTGGCTTAATTTGATGTTTGTGTGAATTTTCCAAAAGCATTTGGGATTTGAGTTCATTATCTCTATTATGTAGAGGGATGAAACAGATCCCCTCCCCCACCATATTCCATTTGATGTCTCTAGGTACCTAGTACTAACCTCAATGCACATTTACTCGATGTCAATAGATATTCAGAGCTTCTAGGAGTTTGGAAACATATGGAATGTTCATTCAATTGATAGTTTATAAGTTACCTTCCATTGAATTCCATGGAATTCTCAGGTTGTTTCTTGTACTTTTTTGGGTGTGTACTAACCTTGTACCCCAGCCTTCTTTGAAATGAGCATGGGATAATAATGGTGTGAAGAAGTTGGTTTTACTGCAGAATGTTTCTGAGGTTGAGCTGGCTCCTGAATTGTTTGGACATACCCTGCTAATGCCAGGATGGACAGTCAGTGTCTCAGAATCTCTACAGTGTGCAGCACCCGAGTGTGCAGAGCTGGAGCGAACTACTATATCAAAGCAATCTGCTCCCATGTCTCCCAAAATGACTGCAGCTCTTTTGAATTGGATTAAATCACTCAGATCAACTTAAACAACACAGCTTAGAAAGGCATCCCATGTTATGAGAGCAATGTGTAAATTTGATATTTGCCTTTCAGTTCCTGTAAACTGTAGCCCCAGGTTAAACACTTGGTGTCATATTTCTTTAAACAGGTTCCATAAGAGTACCAAAGAGCAACAGAAAAAAACTTTTCAATTCACTTTGGTATCAATAATAATTTCAAAATTATAAATTACATCAAAACCTAGCAATTTTCCATGATCCAAAATATATTAGATATATTCCCAAGAATCTGAATGTGGTGGATATATAAAATTCTCTATAGGAATAATGTAAGCTATTGATTAGCTATCTGATCCTAAGGCATGATATGATAACTTTAATATGCACACAATCATCTTATTTCTTGGAACAGGGCAAAATATATTTTGACCACATTCATTTTTTTAAA
>LOJH01006928.1:20595-31721 GCA_001685095.1 Ellobius talpinus | reverse complement strand
ACCGGGGCTGCGTCCGGCGCAGGGTCCCGCACCGCCCGAGCAGAAGGTTCCCGCCTGGCAAAGTCGGCGAGAGGCACCGGCTCAGTTGCGTACCCGCCCAGAGTCCGAGTGAGTCAGAGAGAGACCGAGGGAGCGAGTTATAGGGGTGCCGGGAAGGGGGGTACGCCACGACACCCTCCCCACCCCGCCCCCCCGGCGAGACGCAGGCAGCCACTCGCTGCTGAGAGACCTGGACACAAAGACCGCGTGCCAGCTGCAGACGCAAGTTTTTTCCAAGCCCAGGGGCTCAACCCGCCTTCACCCAGTCACTGAAGGGCCCTGGACCCTGGAACCCCCGGGGCACTCAGGATTTCCTCCGCAGCCAGGATGTCTCCCTCTCCACGGCCCTTGCCGATCGCCCCTGGGGTGAGCCTAGAGATATAAGGGAAACTGAGGCCCTGAGGGTGCCGCATCTAGGAGCTCTCGCATTAGTTACCCGAGGAGAGAAAGGGGTTCCCCTTCGGATCTCTTCCTGCGGGCAGTGAGCCAGGGGACTGGTCCAGGCTGGGACCCCAAGCTAGACTTCTGAGGTTTCTGGGGCTCTTGGGCCGGTGCCTTGGGGAGGGGAGGCCACTAGGGTGAAAATCCAGGAATGGAGGGGACTCTGGGTCTCCGGGTACCTGAGTCGGCCGCGCTTGGACTCTGCTCCGGGGGCTGCAGCTCAAAGCTCCGACAAGTCTCCACGTCCAGTCCGAGAGGGGGCGGCCGGGCCCGGCACAGAGAGGCCAGGACCGCGAGCGCCGCCTGGCACCGAGGCCCTCCGGCCCCCCAAACCCCACTCATGCCCCGTACGCTCAGGCCTGCGGCGCTGTGGCTCGAACCCCCCGCCACGGCCGGACTGGGGCGGGGCAAGGCGGCCCCAAGAAGACCCTCCCCGCAGCGGCCCCCTGAGGCTCGGCTCTGCTTTTAATCACTTCCCCTCAGGGTCCCCGCCCCTCACGTGGCATCCCGCGGCAGCTGGCAAGTCTGGCGCCTCTCGGCCGCCCCCTCCACACGCAGGGACCTGCCTGAGTCCGGGAGGGTTCCAACCCCGCGCTGTCCCGCACGGTGTAGGATTCAAGGCCAGCTGAGAAATCACCGAGTATGTGACCCTGCGCCTTTCTGGGACTCAGTTTTCCTTTTCTTAAAAGAGATGTAATAATTACTGGTGCTTCATGAGCTCCCTGAGAATATAGGTAGGACTTGTGAAAACGTTGGGGAAACTGCCACCCGCCACACAAGTGGGCATCTTAATAACACAACATACTGTACGGTGGAAGGACCCTGCCAAGGTTGCTGACAGAAGTTAGCCAAACTTGCTGGGTCTCAGCTTCGGAGATATAAGACCCCAAGACTGCGGAGCGAGGGGAACTGTAAAGACTTTCAGAGCCCCGCGATCTTGTGGTCCGAAGCACCCGCACGTTGCTATGGAGACGGAGGCAGCGGACGTCTCTCTCCATGGCAACGGGAGGAGAAAGTTTCTGGCGAATAGGAATGGGGAGCATTTCAGGAAGGGGTTCGGTTCCCACCAGACCCACCTCCACGCATTAGACCAAACCCACCAGAAATCATATATTTTTCTATTTAGCATACATAACAAGAACCAGAAAGACGGAAAACTAAATAGAAGGCTAGATTGTAAAAAGAGCTCCCCTCAGGAACCGTGAAGTGAAACGCAGAAGCAGGATGGTTGGGATGCTTCACCCAACCCTGGAAATCCAGGAGCCATGGCTAACTGCCAGGGTTCCGAGACCCGTTAAGATTCCTGTGCTCACCTATCATCAATGTGTTACCTTCCTGAGGTGGCATCTGGAGGGGGGAGGGGACTTTAGCCTGAGTTCCTGCATCTACCGGGCTGGTGTGTGCTGGAGAGAGTGGTCGGGGAGGAGGGTCTTTTCTCCGAATTAACATGCTAATTGGAAGTGGCTTGGGCTGTGACTCAGGTTCGGGGGGGAGGAGATTCGGAGCGCCAACTCCAGGCGATCCCCATCGTGCACCATCTGCACCAGCCTCATCAGCGGGCCCCTACAGTTGCAAAGCCCCAGACAGCCAGGGTCGGGTGCAGCAGGAGTAAGGCCCGAGGCTCTGTCCGTGGTGCTGACGGTTTGGTTGCTAAAACCAGCACGTGCACACAGTTTTAGGGAATAGTGCGGAGGGGCGATTAATTAGAGCCTGTTCGCAGCTTCCACCTAGGTCCCTGGCCATAGAGAGGTGTAGGATTTCGGGCGGGAGGGACTGAGGAGGCTTGATCTATGGGCCTTCTGCAATCCGGACCACCTTCCCCGAGTGGTGCTGGGTTACTGTTTCAACATCAGGTAAGCTTCTGCCTCTCCACTTGCCTTCCACTCACCTGAGTAAGCCAAGACTCCCCGTCAGCCTCCCCCCTCCACCGGCAATACAAACCTCAGCCCCCAGGAGAGATCGGAGTTCCGAGGCCCCAGGCTACGTGCTCGTTAGCAGCTTCCCAAGCGGGGGTTTTGTGTTTATGTAAAACACAAATGGAGAGTTGCTCACTGCCCGTGTTTACGGCAACTCTCACTCCGCGGCGGTTTCTCCCTCCCCTTCTCGAGTTCCTGAGGACGTTTCGCAGAACAAAGCGCCTTGTTTTGCCTTTGCAGAGAATGAAAAACAACAACAACAACAAAAAAAAAAAAAAACCACAGGACCACCTTTCCAAGGATCCAGGTCTGTGATGCAAGGAAATCAGTATTTTGGTTACACTGAGTGGGGGAATTTGCCTCTAAACTAAAGGCAAAGGAGCCTGCTCGGAGCAGAGCAGGTGACAGGAGCTGAGAATTAACAGATAATTTCTCATTGTTCCCGGATCCAGCCTCCACACTCTGCAGGCAGCTCTGCGTCTCTGGCATTTCTCAACCTAACAGAGCAAAAGAGGTTCTGCCCTGACAGGGCTGCAGGAAGAGGCCGGAACTCCAGGCTCCAAGTGTCAGGGTAACTGCAGGAAAGAGACAGAGGCTGAGGTGGAGGAGACAGTCACAGTGACTGTGGGTGTAGAAGTCACAGAGAAACCTAGTCAGACGCCTACAAAGGCACACATTCAGAAAGTGACTATGGCAAGCTTCACCTTAGCTGTTCTCTTCCGGCTCACCGTCAGCTGCTGGTGCCACTGGTGAATAACCAGGATCAAACCAGAAATCCACTTCCTCCTGAATCTCTCAACCCTTTCCTCCTAACCCCCAAACACATCTAAAACTCTTCCCACATGAAGAAGAAACCAGATTCAGACTCTCCGGGTGTCATCTGAATGCCAGAGGGAAAAGGGTTGAAAGAAATGGAATTGTAGACCATTCAACTGTAGAGAAAGACTATACTCAGTGTGGGTTGGGATGTGGGGAAGAGAGAGGGGAGCACGGAAAATATGGCCAAAGGCCAAACAGGGACATCAGGGAGGGTAGTAGGAAGCCTGGGGCAGTCACAGCCATTGTCTGAACTTCAGTGTCCTCCTGAAGCAGGTGCTCTCCAAGGCTAGAGACAGGATGATTCCCACATGCCCAGCTCACCTTTAGTGTTTTCCTTTCCCCTGGCTCTCTGATAGCTTTGGCCAGAATGGGGTCCCTAGGCCAGGTGGCTCAGAAACACAGAACAGGCCTAGAAAAGGGGCCTGAGGCAGAATGAGAGATCTGACTCAGAAAACAAAGTCCTCCCACTCTATTGCCTTCTTCTCTCCCTGGATAGCCAAAGTGCACATTCCCCACCTCCATCCCCTTCTCTGCCCTGGGCGGAGGGGGGGCACCCACCCTACTGAGAGCAGTGGTGTCTTGTTGAATTATGCTGCAAATAAAATAAATGAGGACCACATCATTTTTTTTAATTTGAACCTTGGTAAGAAATTGCTAATGCTGTAGGCGGGACGAGAGAGCTCCTTTGACATGAACTCATGTGTCATATCATCTTTCCATCTCAGTGCGGTTTCTAAATAGGGATCCCTCTCCCCATCCCCACCCCCCAGCCTTTCCGGTCCCAGCAGAGATGTAAAGGCGGCATCTGACGCTCATAGCTGGATAGTCTGACGTGCAGGGAGAGATAACAAGGAACTAGACACAAAGGAGTTCAGTGCTATCCCAGGTACCTCAGAGCCACGGGGGGCTCCCTGACCTAGCTTCTGTTCTCTCTACCTCCCTTACCCCCTCCTTTCCAAGGTATTTTCTTAGATCAGAGAGGGTCATCCAGGAGGTGCAATGTTCAGAGGCTCCACTCATTGGCTAGGCTAGTCCCTGAAAGCAGCCAAGCAGGACTTTATCTCATTCACATCAGAAAGGTGGTTCCCAGACCCTCTAACCATAGAGCAGTGCATCTTCCTGCTTCACAATGGAAGAAGGTTGGTAGGGTTGCAAGATTTTTATATATTTTCCTTTAAAAGGCTATGACATTTTTAAAACAGACTTTCTTATATGTAAAAAGTATTTAGAAATTAATTATAGAGGAATGGAAGATTTAGTCCTCTGTGTCTTTGCAAAGGTCTCGTCTCTCTGAACTTAGCTATTCCAGTTACCTCTGGGCCCCAGTTGCTGGCTTGGAGGAAAGTCAGTGTCATTGCTAAAACCCAGAGTCAGAACCTGGGGCTGGTCACCTCCTCCTAAAAACTTGCTTGACTGCTTCACTTTTGGCAGAGCTGGGACTCTCCGGAGGGCGACTTGGAGAATCTCTGCTATACCTGGGATGTGTCCTGTGCTCAGAGCCCAGCTTCCAGGAAAGGACCTAGACCACAACCTCAGTGTTGAGAATTCTCCCCAGGGAGCCTGCAGAGAGTATGCAATCTCAAGACTCTGGCTGCTCTACTAATGAAAGAAAACCAAATAAAATGTCAAAAGTAATTAAAGTGACACGTTAGGAAAGGCCTGCCAAATGATGTCTTAATCCTTGATCTCGATAGATTTCAGACTGCAAAACAAGGGCTTGAAATCTCCCATGGAATGAAGGGGCCAGAGCCCATGGAGAGAACAAAGCTGTTTACCAAATTATTGTTTCCCTCTACACTGTGGGGTCAAGTTCATTTCCTGTCCAAGACCCCAGGTGGCATCTATGTTTCTGCTGTTTGCTGGCTGAGGTGTTACCTCTTTCCTTCACTAACATGGCATTTGTAAAGTGAGAGGACTCAGGTGTTAACTTCTGTGAGCAAACCTAAGAGCAAGGTATATTATTTAATCTCATCTCACTGGTGAGCCCCCTGCCCCTGAGAGGAGAGAGAGACACAGAGAGAGAGAGAGAGAGACAGAAAGAGACAGAGAGAGAGACAGAGAGAGAGACAGAAAGAGACAGAGAGAGAAATAGCAGGCACCGGATTCACAGCCAAAGTAGAAGCAGAACCAGAACTCATGCCTGCATCTTTATTCTTGTGTGCCCTCTCTCAGCACTCATTAAGGTCTTCACTAAGACCCACTCTGAAGAAACGGAGATACAGTCCTGTTTCCTGTCCATGGCAACCTTCAAATACACCACACTGTATGCAGATCCCTACGCTCTGCTCCAGGCTGTTGTCCCAAGGGAGTGCACTAGATTGCTATGGAGAGAAGCCACGAGTGAAATTGATTTAAAATGAGTTCTTTGACCTCTATGTTGTAGAGTGCCCATGTCGGTATTGACCAGGAAACACCCGTGGCATAATCCGCTCTAAATTTCCCTCCTTCTCAGTTCTCCACTCTGAACCTTCCCGTTTTCTCCAGGGTTCAGCTCTCTTCCTGTGTCCTGTGCACTTTCTCCAAGTGGCCCACTCTCCTCTTGAACTTTAAATATTAAGCAATACTATTTTTGTTTGTTTAGCCTAGGCTAGCCTTCAACTGAATATGCTGCTGAGGATGGTCTTGAACTCCTGATCCTCCTGCCTCTACTTCCCAAGGGCTAAACTTATGGACATTTGCCATGCCCATCAATGATACTATTATCAGCAGATAAAGAGTCTACTGAAAAGCCTAACAGCCTGAGTTTGAACCCCAGAACCTGTGTGATGGGAGGAGTGAAATGACTCCTGCAAGTCTTGCAAGTTGTTCTCTGACTTCTAGGTGACCACTATGGGACACTTGTACCATGCACATACATATGCATGTGCACATGAAGTAAGAAAAATGTAATGTAACATATATACACATATATGCATACATACACATACATACACAATACATACACATATATATGCACCAAACATTCAATTAAGCCAGTCTGGGTTCTGTGTTGTCTCCTTAATCCTCACAACAGCCCTATTAGCCAAAGCTTCCAGGTGTCAAGTGCCAAGGCTGGAACCCAGGCCACCTCACTCCAGAGCCCTCCCCCAAAGGACCTCTCCTTCTGTGTCTCTGACTCCCTCTCCTTGCTCCAATGTGCACTTTTAACTCCAGTTCTGAACAACTTGGCCCTAGGTCTCTCCCATACAACACATCCAAGCTGGTAATTACTTTATTTTGTGAACCTGCTCTTCCTCCCTAAAGGCAAGAACTGAGCTGGAGTCTTAACTGAGTACCTCAGAGTCCTCCTGACGCCTCCCTCTCCTTGCCCACATGCACATAGTGGATCCCTGGGCCTTCATCTCTTAGCGTTTAAAGCCTTGCCCTGCTCTGATTGCCCGAAGCATCCTCACTACCCTAGTCTAGGCATTTCAACACCCTTCCTCCAGATCATGGCGGATGCTACAAGATATCATATGACTATACCACACTCATCCTCAAAATCCCTCAGATTCTCTCCACCCTTCATGGCAGCTTTGGCTCTCCCCAGTAGGGCAGACAAAGCCCCTCTAGACCTGGCCTCCTTCCCTCTGTCCCTCTGTCTAGCTGCTTCCCCATATACTCTGGTGTCCTCCACCGGCCGCCTGAGCTGTGGTATCAAAGGAACAATCCGTGTGTCTCCCCTCCCTGTCCTGCCAACCCACCTTGCATGCCCTATGCTTCTTCAGCTGCTCAAAGCTCCGGAACTTGGCAACCAACGAATGAATTATTATTGGTGCAACCATGGGCCAGTTGCTGAACCTCTCTGTGCCATTGTTTTCTTATTAGTGGAGTGGAGATCTGGAGCCTGCTCCCCCATTAGTTGGTATACAGACAACAGACTTCTGGAGCTGGCTCGGGGGTCTCCCTCTGCACTCAGTGTTCTCCTTTGGCATGGCTTTTAGCAAGTTGTACTATTGACACTTCCTAGCCTGTGTGCTTCTTAAACCAAGATTTGCCAGTCTCACAATCTTTAAATCCTTAGTGACTCCCATCAGGTCCACCTCCTACAGTGCAGGGGGAGGGTATGAGTGCCTGGGGGGGTGATGAACTCCCAAAGTAGTTTCCCAGGCCAAACCAGGCAGGCTTCTTGAGTTCTTTGAGCACTCCAAGGTCTCTTGCTTTGCCAGGTGACTTGAGCTAGAAGGGAAGGAAGAACATCCCAGGCTTGAAGGTTTCAAGCTAAAACAAATACTTGATGGGAAAGAGAAGGCAACAGACTCCCTTTCCAGGGCCAGGAGAGAGAGGGGGGACCCCAGGCCCTCAGGTGTTTGGTGTTCAGGCTCCCTCAGCTGTGGGGGAGGCCCCAACCTGGCCTTCTGTCTCGGAGTACTATCCCCATGGGAAGCTGGAGGCACCTGCTCTGAACCTCTCAGCCCATACAGCAGAATTCAGGGCTCAAGAAGTTTCTTTTAGGGACGAAATTGCTCATTCTCTTGAGTGTCAAGCCATCGTTGTGAGGCAAGTGCATGTCTGCTGGGGCAGCTGACTGTTTGCCAGGATAAATTTCTGATAATAACAGAAAGTCATTACTGTGCAATTAGTGCTGCTAATGAGGAAGGCGAAATTCCCTCCCCGCCACTACCCCCATTTCCACCCGCTCTGATCTCTCTCCTATCTTCTCCTTCATTCTTCTCAGCCTCTTCCTTCCCAGACCTGGGGCTGAGATGGGGAGAGAAAGCATGGGGAGGGACATACATAGAGGAAGCTTTTATCAACTCCATTTGACTCTCGATCCTCCCAAATCCACAAAGCACCTGTGGGGCTGGGAGAGAGGTAGAGAACGGAGGTGTGGAGAAAGAGAGCGTGCAGCCTTGGACATGAGCAATGATAATATTTTAAGGGGTCTCAGCAGTGATCCACCACCCAAGAGATCCCGTCTAGGGTCTGGGCAACAGGATCTCTGCCTCAGCATGGAAGAGACAGCCAAAGCCAAGGCCTGGTAGCTGTGCTGTGGGAGGGTGATGCTGTGTTTGTTTCTAAGAACAGCAGCTAAGCTTGATAGGTGTATTTTGTTTCTTTCTGAGTAATTATTTCCCCCAAGACACACAAACACATACACATACACAAGATTTTTCAGTCACAGTCCTGAACATATCTGACAGTTACTCTGAAGTTCTCCTCAGGGATAGCTGTCCAACTTTTGGGATGCTTTAGCATCCCCAGGAGAGTGGAATGGGGCAAAGTTAAAAACTCTGAGGTAATCAGAGACTTCTGTCCCTAAGAGTGCTTCCTCAGGGTGGGCTGCTCTGGCAAGCAGGGAGCCAGGTG
The DNA here is from genome assembly GCA_001685095.1 of Ellobius talpinus. Lineage (NCBI taxonomy): Eukaryota > Metazoa > Chordata > Mammalia > Rodentia > Cricetidae > Ellobius > Ellobius talpinus. The sequence goes on along the minus strand of LOJH01006928.1, from coordinate 23,217 downwards.
GCAGGTGGAACCCACCTTAATCTCAAAGAAGGGCACAAGCAAGGAGAAAACAGCTCTATGAGGGATCTCAGGGGAGAAGGCCTGGAACTAGGACCAGAATTCCAAGAACCCTTGCAGAGAGAGCAGCAGGCATGGGGGTGGCTGCAAGCCACAGTTCCAGAGCCCAGAGAGCCCAGAGTCTGAGAGCCTGTCACCCCAGCAGGAGGCGGATTGGATGGCCTGCTTGTCTCTATCCAATGCTTTATCGTTCTTGTGCATGAAAATTGCCAAAAAAAACAATTGTTTTGCTCACAGCTATGCTCACCTGGGGCAGGGAGGGAGAATGGCAGCCCTTGCATCATTTCTCTGACTAAAGCTACAGCGCAACTGCACTACAAAGAGAACTGTCTGTATTCCCCAGAAGGCATTCTAATTGTAACTGAGTTGGGGAGGGAGAGGCCGGTCTGGGAGGTTCTGGGCTACTGCACCCTGAAAACTTTCTGCACCCCATAAGCTTCTCTGCCAATGCAGCAATCCAAATCTGACCAAATCAAACCGAATTAGAAAAGGCACAGGTTTAATGGACAAAACGCTCCTAGATGATTTTCCAGCCTCCCCCACCCCTCGCCCAGCGAGGAGACAGGAAAGGAAGACCAGAAAACCATATGTCTGCTTTCTGGGGAGGGAGGCAGTTTAAATACTCTGTGGGAGTGGTCTTGAGCATCTCTGGGGGCAGGGTCATCATTTAGTGGGCTTTCTGAGATGTGGCAGGGTTTGGAAGGAGACAGGAAAGGGGCTTGGGGGGCAGCTTTCACCAGAATGTTCCATATTCTTTGGCTATATGGGTGCCAGTGGCTAGGGTAAAGCTTCCCCCAGAACACACACCAACACCCTGCCTCCGGGTAGTCAATAGTGCTGGGGCAATGCTTTTCTTGGGTTCCCTCAAACTTTCTTAGGATAGTTTCTTAGTCAAATATTTCTACAAGACCCTCCATTCTAATATCTTCTTCTTCCCCTGCAGGGTCAGGCTCAGGGGCAGTGCACAGAGCCTTCCTCTTTGACACCTTCTTTCCTCCTTTGCTTAGCCTCCCTTAGAGCATGTTATTTCTATTGTTGTAACTGTCTTGGACAAAGACCCCAAAAAGTGACTGAGTAAATGGTGTGTGTTACCTAGTAGGTACTCAGTTTCATCCAAGTAGCTCAGCCAAGATAGGAGTTTCACAGTTTGTGGGGTGGTGAGTTAGTGTCTAATTAATCCCTCCTTAGGAAGGCAAGTGGAGGCCACCAAGTATCTAAAGCTGAACACCAGTCTCTTGAGCCCCAGGGTGGGAGGTGCTGTCTCCCTCTTCTATCCTGGATTTCTAAAGCTGGTCATGTGTTGAGAACAGCTGCTTTGAAGACCCTAGGCATATTTTGGAGCTCCTCCTACAGAGCTCGGCTACCTAGATTGACAGACACCAACTCCTCACCTCTATCTCCTTTCTTTGGCTCCCTGACACTGGTACTAGGGGCCTCCAGAGCCCTGCTGGGTTGTTGCTGCCCAGTGGGTTCCATGCCTGCTATTCATCTTCCCTGCACCAATGGCCTCAGTTGCTTCCACCTGAGCCGCTTTGGGATCCTGCTGTCACTGCCACATTCTTCCCAGGGCATCTGTTCTGTCTCTTAGTTCCCCTACCCAACTGAAGACCAGAATCCTCCTCCTTGATTTTTCTCAGCATGCCACAGCAAGTTGGCATTAGAAAAGGATTTCCAGAACTCTAAGGAAAGCACTACCATAGCCATAATTTCTGAATAGGTTTCTGACCAAAAAGACCAGGTTCCATGCCCAAAGACCTTTCCCAGGTCCAGGCCCCAGTGAGGAAGAGTCAGTGCGATGGTGCCGAGACTGAGTTCTCAGAGTATCGACTGAGCAACAGGAAGAGGAGGCCTGGAGTGTGCCGCATGCTCTCTGGCAACAGCCAAGTAGTGGCTTATGCTATACAAGGAAGACAAATGCTAAAGGCTCCTGGGGACCAGAGGCAGGAACCAGTGCCCCAGGTTCAGACTCAGAAGTGAGGAACAAATAGAGTTGGGTCAACACAAAGCAAGCCAGGTCCCGGGAGACAACTGCCACAAACACCCGTGAAGATTCAGAATTGCTTTCGGGGGGTGCTGGTGTGGTGTAGTGCCGTTCGGTCCCAAAGTGAGAGACAGCAGAGGATGCCAGGCAAGGCAGAAAACCTCACTTCCTTCCTTCCAGCTTCTGACCGCTTTCAGAAGAGTTGAGCAAGCCACTCACCAGAAGAAGCTCACTTGGCCCTGGATGGCTCTCATATTAAGTTCAAGATAATTCTAGTTGGCAAAACAGAGAGGTTAAGTGTGTGGGCCTTGGAGCTGGTCAGAAGACAGATCTAAATCCTGTTTGATTTGTTCAGTGTCTATAACCCATCTAAACCTCCATTCCCTGAACTGTAAAATGAAGATTGTATGACCACTTACCTGAATTGGAAAAATTCCTAGAGAGGGTCTGGCATACATTATGTGCTCAATAAATGGCAGCAAGTGATTATCACTCGGATTTGATTATGGTCTATTGAATGGCCTCAAATTCAAGAATGTGACCTTGAGGGGGCTGGAGAGATGGCTCAGTGGTTAAGAGCATTG
>LOJH01006927.1:11739-31723 GCA_001685095.1 Ellobius talpinus | reverse complement strand
GAGCACCCGGCCCACCCAGGCCCAGGAATGAGCACCTGGCCCACCCAGGCCCAGGAATGAGCACCTGGCCCACCCACGCCCAGGAATGAGCACCCGGCCCACCCACGCCCAGGAATGAGCACCCAGTTCACCCAGACCTAGGACTGAGCACCCAGCCCATCCAGACCCAGGACTGAGTACCCGGCTCACCCAGACTGGGTACCTAGCTTATCCAGACCTTGGGAAGCAGTTAAGCTGCTCGGGTGTCTAGGCTGGCTCATAAGCACCAGGATAAGACAGAGAAACAGCAGGCATTGATGGATAAGGTTGAAAAGATAATCTGTTTGCAGAGATGATGCCCTAAGTAAGAGCCACCTGTCCTTTGAGAGAGGCTAATGCTGAGGTGAGGAGCCTGCAGTATGAGCCCCACCCTGTGGTAAGATGGGGCTTCCTTGTGCATTCTCAGTGGAGGACCAGGCTATCTATGCCAGAGAGGACCTGTGTGAAGGTCACCTCCACATAAGCTAACCCAGAAATCAAATGAGCTCAGCAGGTGGAAGCAACCACACCCAGTCACTATAACAAACGTGGTAAGATCAGGCATCCCTGGAGGAGGCAGCATACTGGCTCCAGACTGTGCCCAAAGCCTCAAGGGCAAAGGTCAAGGAGTCTGACTCTAACTAGACTCCACATACAATACTGAGTTTTCTGCACTTACCCATTCTTGTGTTTTTGGGAAAGACTTAAACTGCTCATCTTGGACACTCATGGTAGTGTAACAGTGACACTCCAGGAGTCTGGGAGAGGATGAGAAAGATGGACACACTCACAATGTGGGGCCTCTGGAAAGCAAAGGCCCCATCAGCCAGGTGATGATTCCGGCACTCCAGGTCTAAGGGGTCAGCACAGTCCTTCATCCTCTCATCTGAGCAGCACCAAAGGAAAGCTGACAGCTGCCAAGCATCACTATGGTCTGTCAGCCTGTCACCTTCCTGCCCTCACCCTGACCTATTCATGCTTGTAAATGCCTTCACCGGATACAACTATGCAAACATTGCCAGTGTTCCTACATGTGGGGATTGGACAACACCATTTCTGTCCTTTCAACACAGTGACTGACAGCCTCTAAGGCACCCAAAGGATAAGTGTCCCATGCTAGAGATGCTTGCTCTTTCTTGCTGTGCTGTCACCTCACCCTTAAAATGGAGACTCACAGACGCACTTTAAAAGCCATATTTGACAGAGACGGTGACCACGATTTGACAATGAGTCTCCTTAGGAAGATCACCCTGCTCCAGACACCCAGGGCCACCATGTTGAAAAACAAATTCTTAAATAAGGAAAATCCCACTGGATATTGCCAGCCCTTCGAGTAAAAGTCTGAACAGAATTTTTAAGATAGAACAGACATAATTCACTTCACAGATGGAACAAAAACGAACAGAGAGAAACTCATTCCAACTTTCTTAGTAACTGTCATGCATTCCCAACTCACGTTGACTGTCTAAAAAAAAACCCCACAGATTCATTTCTTTTTATTTATGTCTGTGCATGGACACGTGTGTAGGTGCTGTAGTGGCTAGAGGAGGATACTGGATCCCATGTAACTGGAGTTACATGGTTGTGAACGCCCAATGGCGGCTGGGAACCCGACTCTGGTCCTGGGCAAGAGCAGCAGATGCTCTTAACTACTGATTCATTCTCTCCAGGCCGCTAAGATTAAAAGTCAATCCCCCAAATTCCTATGCAGATGGCATCTGAAGGTGATGGCTAGGGGGAGGAGGAGGCTGGGATTAGATAAGGTCATCAGAGGTGGATTCCTGGCTTTGAAGAGGTCTGAGCAGACACCTGTCTGCTGTGTCTTGTCTGTCCATCCTCTCCATAGTATGACATAGCAAGGAAGCCCTCGCCAGAGTCAGGCCTTGGGCTTCACCGCTTCAACAAGCAGGGACTGAATGAACTATTCTTTACTAATAAGCCGGCCTTAGGTTATTTCGCTTCAGCTACAGAAACCAGACTAAGCAAATAATGAATTAAACTTAAAATAATTTCAAATCCTGCATATTTAAAGCTATGTTCTAACAAGTAGCTCCATGTTTAAAGCCATACTCTAATGAGGAGTACATGTGTTTGTGAGTGCTAAGTGAAAATACTAGCCTGCACAAAAAAGGTTGGAATCCGTCTGTCCTTCCCATATTCAACTTTGGGAGGATGGGATGGAACTTAAGACCCACCTGTGGACAGAAGGTACACAGTCTATGCTAGACTGCTGTGGGGTTTCAAGGATGGATGGGCATTCTCACAGAACTGGAGGTTTTGAATTCCTTCAGGGAATCTCCACACAGCTGAGGCCTATATACCAGCCTGTTTTCATTAGGAAGTGCCATACCAGCCTGTTTTCATTAGGAAGTGCCAACAATGTGTATGTGCTACGCTCACTGTCTCAGTGGCAGCTCCCCAGTTAAGCCCGGTTATATGTTTCTAGAAAAAATGAGCTTTTTCCTGTTTCACGCTGTGGTGCGAACCCTGAAACAGAAACGGCAAACTCAGCACAGGAGAGCAGGGCGTGCTGGAGGCACACCTGAACCTAGGGAGGCACCTTTGGTGGGTCACCTGCATCAGACTCAGGAGCGTTAAAAGCCTGGCAAGACTACGGTGGCTATGTGACACAATTATAGAAGAGAAAAAACAAACAAACAAACATTCCAGACCCAGTGCTATGATCTCCAGTGACCAGTGAGAACACACCAGGGGACATTCTCATTAATCGCAGGGATGTCCCCATGTGCAAGAAGAAGCCAAAGGAAGCGCCTTCTGTTGAAGAAGAGGAGAGAACGCCATGGCTGTCTCCTGCATGTGACCAGAGGTTGCACACAGAGGGTTATGACCATTTGCCACCAATCGGTATCTGCTAAGTGAATAACAGAAGGGGAATTGTATGCTGAACAAATGTTCTAATACAAAATGCCTAGGTCAGCTTGTTCCTGGGGCTCAAACCATTCCTGCCCCTTGGCATGGCAGCCTGACCTTCCAACAGACTCCTACGTTCAAACTGTGGGCACCTGTTCCCGGATTTACCTCTCAGGCTTCCCTTTTTAAATACGTATTTTATTTTAAGGTGTGTTTGTGTGTGGGCAATAGAAGCCAGAAGAGGGAGCTAATCCCTGCCCACCAAGTTGGAGTTAAGGCAGTTGTGAGCTACCTGATGAGGGGTGCTGGAAATCAAACTCAGATCCTCTGGAAGAGCAGAAGGTGCCCTTAACCACCAAGCATCTCTCCAGCCCCCAAAGCCTCCCTTTTAATGTGGGTGACTCCCCATCACAGACCTGTTTCCATCCCCTCCAGAGCCAACACTGCCTTTGCCCTTGATGAATCCTTCCTAGCTTCACCGCCCTCCTGTCTAGGGAAGCAGCTGTTCCACAAAGCCTCGGTTCCAATGCCACATTCCTTAATTACAACTGAACACTCCAATACCCCTGACAGCTCATTATACCAATCCCTCCCCCACATCCAGCTGGAGACACTTCAGAGCTCTAGGTCAGGCAGGTGTGTTCTTCCCTTGAGTATTTCTATTACATAAAAAGAAAACTCAACTAATGCACGACTGTTCACTTCAGAGCTGGTTAGAAAGTTACTCCTTACCAGACAGTGCTAAAAAAATCACCCGGACAACAAGACAACAAACAAACCAGGACCGGGAGTTAGGAACCCTCGGAGACCAAACCAGTACATCCTACGCAACCTAATTAAATACAGCGCCTTATGTTCAAAAGCAAATACTAGGGGGCTGGCCAGATGGCACTGCAGGTAGAAGGTCCTGCTGCCAAGCCTGATATCCTGAGTTCAATCCCTGGAACCCATGTTGTACTGACAAGCTAAAGTCATCTGAGAGGAAGGAATCTAAGAAAATGCCTCCGTAAGATCAGGCTATAGGCAAGCCTGTAAGGCAGTTTTTGATTTGTGATGGGGGAGGGGTCAGCACATTATGGGTGGTGCCATCCCTGGGCTGGTGGTCCTGGGTTCTATAAGAAAGCAGCCCGAGGAAGCCATGTGGAATAAGTCAGTCTGTGGCCTCTGCCTTCAGGTGCCTGCCTTCAGGTTCCTGCCCTGTTTGTGTTCCTGTCCTGACTACCTTCAATGATGAACAACGATATGGAAGTGTGAGCTGAATCAACCCTTTCCTCCCCAACTTCCTTTCTGGTCATGGTGTTTCATCACAGCAATAGNATTATGGGTGGTGCCATCCCTGGGCTGGTGGTCCTGGGTTCTATAAGAAAGCAGCCCGAGGAAGCCATGTGGAATAAGTCAGTCTGTGGCCTCTGCCTTCAGGTGCCTGCCTTCAGGTTCCTGCCCTGTTTGTGTTCCTGTCCTGACTACCTTCAATGATGAACAACGATATGGAAGTGTGAGCTGAATCAACCCTTTCCTCCCCAACTTCCTTTCTGGTCATGGTGTTTCATCACAGCAATAGGACCTTAACTAAGACACACGTCAAGGAGGGAGTGAGCCGACGCCAGACAGTTGTCCTCTGTCACCCCCCATCCCCTATACAGGCCACAAAACAAGCAGTTGGTCTCTATAGTTTTCACAATAGGATTTGCTTCATTTGTAACTTTATTAAATTGCACACTGGTGAACTTGGACTTGTGTAAGAACACCCTTGTAGTGCTTACAGGGTACCACACTGGTAAGGACTGGATTCTCTCCTTTGTAGCTGGGGCCATTCTGACACAAGGAGGATAAGTGTGGCCAAGAACTCCTGCAATCCCAGCTCAGCAAGCAGAACCATCATTTTCAGACCAGCCTGAGCTACACAGTGAGGTTCTGTCTCAAAGAAGGAAAGAGATAAGAGAAAAGCAAAAGAAAACAGGTGAGAAAGTTAACCAGCCCAAGCCACACGTCCTGTAAATGATGGGGCTGAGGTCTAAGTAGGATTTCTGGCCTCAGACTCCATGTTCTTAGCCACTGTCGACAAGGAATTAGCTAATCCCTGGCCACTCCTTCAGGGGTACTCCTGAGAACTCTGTGGGCTCCTTCAGGGCCTTTCCCAAGGCTGTGCATCTCTCTGCCTCTGCATTTAGCATGGTACTTAGAAGAGTCTGTGCTTAGAAACCACAGACTGGATAAATGCAGATGCATACCCCAGCTTGGTCCTACAATAAAAATAAGTATTTTAAATGGCCTTTCATTAAAAATCCACACAAACACAGCAGCCTACCGTCTCTCCACAAAATGCTTTGCTGGAAAAATAATAAAATTAGGATTGGCTGAGGGCTGTAAAAGATTATATAAACTTTTTAAGGTCGCAAGTTCCCAGCTTACTACTAATAAAAATATTTAACATCTGACATTTTCCTTATGTTTTGCTGTTGACCGATTAATTTAGCAATCCAGGGCAGAGAGCTTTATGGATGGATCTTAAACTGTTTAGCTCTGGTAATTTATTGCACCTGCATCATAAAGCCAACAGGATAAAGAAATTCATTTTAAATCTTCATTAACTCAAAACTATAGCAGCACACTTATTGATTGTATTAGAAAAATACAATAAATAACAAAAATGATCTGACTAGAATGTTCAATTACAGAGCAGAAGGGAACTGTGTGGCTTAAATTTTTGTGGCCGGTAGTTATTCACTCCTTAAGAGGGCAAACTCTTAAAGATAGCCAGATGTTAGTGAAGAGAAAGGGAGTGGGGTCTGTGCAGTCCATAGTACGGGAGGATTAAACAGGATACATAAACAGTAGCCCTAAATGGATGGCGCTGCCAAATGTCCTAGAAATATAACCCCAGCATAGCATCTATAACCATTATTTTATTTGCACAGTCAACACAAAACTCATACTCAGTGTGAGATACTGAGGAGCAAGAATACAAAAAATAGTCTTCTTAAAACTAAACCAAACAAACAAAAAAACAAAAACAAAAATCCCAAATGGTCAGAATCTGAAAGGGTGAGTGAATCTGGTATTGGAAAAACCTAAGGCTGCTATGATTCTCTGGTCTGAATCTTTTGGATGACACAAACTTCCAAAATAGATCCTCCAGATGAGTCAGAAGAAAGGGGTCCATGATGGATGGTTTCAAGTTACTTAAGGAACAATCTAGGAGCCCAGGGGCACCACGGCTCTGCAGCCCCCAACTGAGAAACGTCAGCAGTCCTTGAGGCTGGACTTGGATGCATGCTGGCAGTGGCAGGCTGCAGGGCAGCTGTCAATTAGCAGGGACTGTCCAGGGGTGCAGAAGCAGCATCACACTGCAGCTTCTAGGAGGTGGCTCACCAGGGGGAAGGAAAAAGAGGGCTATTGAGGAGGATGGCAAATCACAAAGTTCAAAATTCCTGCTGGGAGGGTACAAGATCAATTCCTTTCTGATTTATATTCTAAATTGGGCTGTGCAAAGTGTCCCTTTGTATTTGTGCATGCAGATCTCAGGAGAGAAACTGTATCCTTACCCTGAGAGCTAGCATGATAAAAAGGTTTTGTCTATTGCTTTGAAATGTTCCTAAACACAGAAAAATATACTTTTAACCACACACAGCCTTTTTATCATCAGTGGTAATCAAGGAAACGAAAAGGCAGGGATGAATAATGGAATCGTATTCATGGGTGTCTTGAATAGAACATCGGATGCTGTACTGATGATAAAGCACCAGGGTGTGCAGGAAAGCTGCCTATAAAGCCAGCACACACTGAACAAAAATCCCCACTGAGTGAGCTCCACAGAACACTCCTGACGGCTAACACACAAAGCTGGGCTCCACTGGAAGCAAGTGGGCTCCCCAACTCTACCTACGGTGCTGTTTCCATCCCCTGCTCCAGGTTGGGGAGGAAATAACTGGTTGGGGTCCCCATCACTGCTCTGCTACATTAGGTCCCCTCCCCCAACACTTCTCCCTGGCTTCCATGATGCGCGCTGTCCAGGTTCCTCTTCCTTCCAGGTACCTTCCAGGCGTCCTTGCATACCTTACACTCTACTGGAGTTTCCGCCTGCATGTCCCTGCAGCTCTCTGAGCACCTGGCAGGTAGATGACCCCAGGGCATATCCCACACAGGCCCTTTCCTTGCTGCTTTGCCAGGGACAGACCCAGCCCATAGAGTCTGGATGTGGGCTGCTTTCCTGTCACTGGTTCTAGCTGTGCAGAACCACTATTCATTGCTTCCCTGCTGTGCAGGCTGCTCTCCTCTGAAACACTTCCTAGGTACTGCTTCCCAGAGTGGTCCTAGACACTCCTCCTCTGGGTTTCCTTAGGACCTAACAACTGCACCCCACCCCACCCCCACATACACATTAAATTGCCAGGTACATTTTATTTCTTTCCCATTTTCCCTAATAAATCCCATCTTTCCTTGTAGCCTCGGCATGACCAACACTGCCAGATAAAAGGCACAGTGCTTAAAAAGGGTCTAAGAAAGAATTCTGTTTCATCTGTTTCACCCTTCTCCACACCACCATTCCCACTCACTCAGATGAAGCAGGGGTGGTGAGTGGTTCTCACTTCACAATTCCATACTATTTACAGCAGGATGTGTCAGCAGAGTGACCACCATCTTTAGCATCCTTGTATTGGGTGACTTTAGGACCTCATTTAGATTAAAGCCAGGAAGAAGGGTATTTTGCAAGAAACACAAATGCTGCCAGGAATCATAAAGAAAGTTGTTTTGTTTCTCTTAAAGCGAGGCAGTGTTCTTCCTGCTTTGATTATAAAGCAGGACAAAAATCATTTCTAAAGACTAGCTCTTACAAAAACAATGCCACAGAAAAACTGGAGCGAATGTTTGTTTTGTTTTTAGTCTGTTCTGACTGGACAAGACCAGGAGAACAGGGAGGTGGTCCATTAGAAACGCTGCAGGAAGGAATGGCCCTGTGATGCCAGGTCCTAGTGATAAGCGTATTTCACAGTCCATCACCTGTCATGGCTGTTCTCATTCAGTCAAACATTTATACGCATCTGTTCTGTGCTCTGAGCAGACAGCAGTGGGTAAATGCATTCCACTGGGAAGAAAGAAACGTGAAGTCAGCTCACAGTGGGAGCAAAGAAAAGCTGGACACAGGGAGGAAGGGCTAGGAAGGGCTCTGTGGTTCATGACGGTGTTTCTGATACACTGGCCAGGCCAGGGTGACGTGGGGGTGGCATGTGTGTATAAGCCAAACAAGGTGGCCAGTATGGCTGTCCTCTAACAGGCAGGAGGGAGAACAGTGGACATGAAGCGGAGAGAGGACCAGAGCCAGAAAGGTGTGGGGGGGCTGTGAGCGCTACTCAAGGCTGGACTTAAGAAGTCACAGTATCCTATGAAACCATGGCAAAGTCCTGTTCTCTTCACCAGTGAGCTAAGAATGGGTTGCCTTACCTGTGGGTACCAAGCCTGGCAGGGAAGATAGCTGCTACAGGATGAAAGAACATTAACTACTCACCAACAAGAGCTTTCCATCCTACGGGGTAATACATTTACAAGAGGCTACAGTCCACCCTGCCACCCCAAGGATAGGGCGACTAGACGGCTCATGTTCTTCCAACTGAAAAAAGAACATATTTAAGGCAGTCTAGCTGTAGAGGTTAACCCCACCCCGATATACATTAACTCCGCTCTCAGCCTTGCAGCTGGGAAAACCCAGGGGCTGTGAGGACACAGTAGTCCCAGGAAGCGCCACTGCTCTTCAGAAAGAGCTTGACCCCAGAGCAGGAGAGACAGGGAGCAGGAAGAAGGATGAAGGAGGGCCAGGGGACCAGAAGGACACGACTAACGGCGGATGGAGACCAAGACCCCTCTGGCTGAGGGGCTACCGGTCACCACGTCTCCTGTCTGCCCTCTACTCCTCAACTTGCCCGCTTCTCACAGACCCAACACTGGGCCTAACCACGGGTTCCAGGATCCAGAATGTCCAGAGACAGATGCTGGCAGGCTGAGCCACAGGAAGCATGCCTACAGGAAGCCCCACAAGGCAGGAAACATTCCTCTACAAGAACAGTGTGCTCAGGGCATACACACTCACGATTTGGAGTGTGGCAGAGAAAGCAAATAATAAGGTCCACGGAAGAAAAGAAAAAGAAATTTTTTTTTTTAAAACTGCTTGTATTTTTAAAGAAAGCTCTTGGAAAATGAAAACACACAATAACAAAATAGATTTTTTTTCTTGACAAGATTTCAGGTAAAAGAATGAGAGAGTGCTGAGGTGACCCCCACAGCCCACGGAGGTTGTCTTGATTCCTGGCTTCACCCCACTCTGTCTACTCTCAAGGTCTGCCCTTGTGAGGTGGTGGTGTCTGACGTGACCTGTGGGAGATGCCACTTCTAGACAAAAGGAATGAAGGCCACTGTCGAGGTCAAATTCTCTGCCTCAGTGGCACTGGGAGAAGCAAAGTTTGCATGGGAAAGCTCTGCAAGCAGGCCCTGGTGGAAGTCCCGCGGAAAGAGCCTGAGATGATGATGTCTGATAACAGGCCGTGCACGCATGAACAAATGTGCTCCTCAGGCAAGAATACTTGCTTAAGGTACACAAAAGGCCAATACCCAGTGCTCCCAAAATAAATGAATAAATGAACAAATGAACAAATAAACGAACGAATGAGTGAGTGAATATCTAACCTCTGGCTGTAAGGCCCTGACACTCTGGAGTGGTTTGTTAACAGCAATGAACAAGCTGTGCTGGCTGGAATCTGAGTATATTTCTCACACTTTTCCTTAACTCTGAGTTCGACCACTAGCTACTGAAAGCCTCACCTATAAAATAAGCTTTATGAGAAGGAAAACAAACCCTTATCTTATTGAAAAATGCATCTTTGTTTTCTTGGCACAGCTGTGCACATTATTCTTCAGGAACAAATGACAAATTTAAAGGTAAGCCAGAGAAGTAAGAGAGTATGACAATCAGGAAGCTGCTGTAGGCCATGGCTGCTCAATGTGCGATGCATTCAAAAAACCCACAAGGGAGTTTCCTCTTGCAGGATCAGTGTAGGACCGCCGGCCCATCAGGAACCAATGCCAAGACCTCCTGTCTTTCTCCAGCACAGTGCTGACACTCTCAAGAGCTGTTCTCATTACAATCACCAGTGATGGTCAAATCTAGAAATGCCTCTTTCCTCCTTACTCCACCAGCCGACAGCACGGAGCTCAGTCAGCCATCTTTCTTCCTTATTCCACCAGCAGGGAGCGCTGTCTGTCACTCTTTCTTCTGCCTCTGCATCTACCACATCTGCATTTCCCTTCCCTTCCTTACTAGTTTCTCTTCCTTTGCTGGCTTTTCCTTGTCCAACCAACCCCTAGAAGATAGTGTCTTAGTTATTTTTTTTTATTGCTCTGACAAACCACCATGACAAAGGCAATATAAGAGAAAACACTTAATTTGGGGCTCATGGTTCCAGTGGGTTAAAGTTCATGACTGTCATAGTAGGAAGCATGGCAGCAGGCAGGCAGGCATGGTGCTGGAGCAATAGCTCAAACACCAATCTCGAGGCAGAGAGTTAACTGGGAATGCTGTGAGCTTTTGAAACCTCAAAGCCCCTCCTTAGGGGCACACCTCCTCCAACAATGCCACACCTCCTAATCCTCCCCAAACAGGTCTACCAACTGTGGGGACCAAGCTTCCTAAATATATGGGCCTATGGGACCCATTCTCATTCAAACTTCCCTGAGTATCCATCCTCCTTAGGGCCCAGTCCTGAGCCTTCTCCATGCCTTACAGTCTTCTCTACCATGTGATTGTGTCTTGTCACTATTAAATAACACGATGAAGATTCCCACATTTTTAACTCTAATTCAGATCTTTCCTCAAAGCACTCACTATATATATATATATATATATTATATATATATCCACTTTATGACAGTTGCTAATGTTCCAAAACGATATACTGAAAATCATGTTCCTTCAGAACCCATCCTATCCAACCTACTGCCAACACATTGATAAATGGTACCAGCTACTTAGATGTGGAGTCAAAGATTCATCTCTGCTATGCCCCTTTCCCTCACCATTGCACTGCCCAATGTCTCTACTCTGGCTCAGGCCGTCTTTGCTATTACCAAGCCTATGCTATAGATGCCTCTCCCTATTCCTACATCAGCACCATTAATTTGATCTCTGCAAGACGGAAAAGGACTTTCTTTCATCAGAACCATGCCACTCTCCACAAAGACTGGACTCCTACTACCCTTGGAATCAATGTAAAATCTGGACAGGACTACAATGCCCTGCCTTCATCCATCATCTAGTCCCCCCTTCCTTTACTGGACCCAGTCTTCCCACAGGTTGCCTTTGTAATCAAGTACTGTATTTCCAGAGCCTTTGCTTTAACATTCTAAGCTGTCTGTCTCCCCAAGCACATGGTTAAATCCTTGTTAGCCCCAAGTTTCCCATGTAAGTGACCTCCAGAAGGGAGTGGCCCCTCCACCATCCTTGGTTGCAGTTCTTCTTTAGTGTACTAAGGGCCTTCCTGATAAGTGCACTGTGGATGCTTACTTTCTATTTCTGTTAAGGGCGAAGGCACACCTCCTAAATTCATTGCTATCATCCAGTGTTTAGAACTCTGCTTGACATGTGGTAAATTATTAGTGGAAAACAACAGGCAGGACGGATGGATGGTTCTCCTCCATCCTATACCCATAGTCAAAGCCGGCAGATTCTCTGATGGAGGTGGAGTACCACTGACAGCTGCGCATGGACTGAAGTGAGGTGTGCAGCCAGAAGGAAGAGCAGAGGCAGCTCCAACACCTGGAACACCCGCCATAGCTCCAACTAGAAGGAAAAGCAGAAGCAGCTCCGGCAAAGCCTGGAACACCCGCCATAGCTCCTACCAGAAGGAAGAGCAGAGGCAGTTCCAACAACGCCTGGAACACCCCATCATTGCTCCTACCTTTGAAGCTTCTGAGAATGTGTCAGAGCCAGCATTCCCAACATAATCAAACCACAGATTCTCAAAGGCCACTCCACCACGGTTCAGATTACATGTGCTCTATCCAGCCTTTCCCAAATATTTCAATCATCTATATACACAGTAAAACTCTGGAATGGATAGATACAGCTTACAAAAAACAAAAAAGGTAAGGGTCTATATGCAGACAGCATGCACACATATAATGGTTTTTCCATTTGTATCTGATATGATTTTCTTTTAAAAGTACAACTTCAGAATCATCTACTACTTGAACTGGGATTAAAGATTATATCCTGTTTAAAAATACGCTTCCAAGCACACCCACACATACTCTAACACACACACTCGCAGATGTCCACAGCCGAGGTTGGGAGGACTTGGTGTCAGCTATGGTTTGATTTAGCAGATCCTCGTAGAGAGATGATCTCCAATGTTTCAGAATTAAGGGGATGCTTAGCAGTGCAGCCTGAGTAGATGACTTATGAGTATGTCTTTTCAAACATCAACCAAGGTGAATGAAGCTACTGTCTCTCAGGTCTTGGGAAAGCCCCAGTGTTTTATATCAACTTCTACATCAGGATCTGGAAGAACCAGCCAAGGCATCAAGCCTTGATTGCGAGAGCCTGACAAGGGGAGCCGGCATAGCTTCTCACAACAACTCAAGTGTTCCTCTCAAGAAATGAGGTAATACACAGAGGCCATGGGCACAGACCTGGCACACAGTGCGAACATCCACACTGTTTTGCTAAATGACAGCTGGTGCCCTTAGTCTGTCTTCTGCTCCAGACTGACCTCCCAAGGGCAGGAACAATAAGAGAACTTTGCAGAGTCTTGGAAAACAGAACAAAGACGAGAATAGCAGTCACAGGGCTCAACTGAAAGTGAGCCTGGATCTCATCTCGGCAGGGAGACGGCACCTGGGCAGCGCTAAGTAAAGGCAGGCACCGAGTACACAGCTCACACTCCTTTGTTTAGGGATATCAAAAGCCAAGTCTCTAAGAACAAAATGTAAACCCGTGTAAGATGACCAGGACCTGGAGTGTCCAGCATGGACTCTCACATGGCCTTCCATGTGTATCACCAGAATAGCACATCCATGATGTACTGTACATTTGCTCAACACCAGGCAAGAGCTGGAACGAGCAAGCCTGCCTCTCGAGGCACAGGCCAGGGAATTCATAACACAATCAAGGGACTACACTTGTGGAAACGGACAACTTTCCATTCCTCTGCTCAGGCCAATGTCAGTTACGCTCGTCATGGCTTTCCTCCAGGGATGTAATGGAATATCCCCAACACTGGAGATATTGATACACACACTGTCATCCACCCATCCCCATCTACGTGATCATGGCAGAGGAGAGCAGAGGGGAAGAGGGAGCAGGTTAGGAGTCCACACAGGCTCTATCGTCTCTTCTCTCACTTTACCCTGAAACACAGAGTAGAGCAGGACTCCGAGAACAGCTGTACAGATGGCCACCAGTGTCCTCCTGGGAACGACTGACAGAACAGCCTGCAAGTGTCAGGAACCAGACTGAGAGAAGACATTGGTTATGTCAGTCAGATTCTGCTTCTAGCCTCATAACTCTTGGTCTAGTAATTGCTTACTGGAAGGCAGAGCAATACGGATGGACACTGGAGTGGATGCCCACCTGCAAGGTGGAGCGGAAGAGAAAGCCACCTGCCTGGCAGCAGAAGCTGCTACCCATACATGCTGCACAGGAGCCAAGATCTTAGGTTAGCTTCCATAATCAGAGCCTGAGGGAAATAACAAGAATAAAAGCATACACAGCTTCCATTCGTTTTTGAATATATTTAAATGGACTCAAGCTTCCACGTGTGGTGATCAAGATTTAAAAATGCAAGTAAGGCTCTGTAAATAAGGGTGAATGTGCTGTGTGGCATATGCCACAAATATGCAAATGGCAAGCCAGTGAAGTCCCTAGTAACGTGAAAAAGTGAACATGAAAATACCACAAGATCTGTCTCTTAAAAAGTTTTATGTTATAAATAATGTACTTACAAAATGTAAACTACACAGAGAATATTTCTATTTAATAAGTTCCACAAGAATTTATTTTAGTAGACATTGTGCATAGAAATGGTTTCAGAGGCAAGAATAAGGATTTCGGAAATCTACAGCCCATTAGTCTTTTTCCCATCCAAATTATTACAGAGGCAAAATAAAACAAACACCAAAGGCACACCTTGAACTCTTTCAGAGAACAACTAACTTAGACAACAGCCATTCTAGAGACCTCCCTATGTGTGAACTCTTCAGGGACACCGTCAACCACATTCAAATCTAAGACGCCACAGCTCTGTCCTAAGGGCCAGACCCCACAAGGGGACACACACACTACGCAGGAAAAAGGAAAGGGGTAGCCATGAAACTAGCAACCCAGCTTCAGGATACAGGCTCACCTGTGCCTTGCCTCCATCCCTCACAGTAGCCCCCCGCAAGGAGAGACCATGTCCACAGTCTAGACAGAAAGGAGGAGTTGGTTATCTTAAATAGGAATCTGGTTCTGGCACCAAGTCAAATGCCCAAAGAGTCGTGTGGGCATTGGCTTCCCTTGTAGCCTCACTGACCCAGACAACCCTTCAGAACTCATCTTGAACCTCAAATATGTCTATATCCTCAAGACACAGATTTATCCCTTTATAGAAGCATGTCCTTGACAAGAGCTTGTGTTGGGACAGGGGAGACGACTGGTTGGTAAAGGACCTGCTATGCATGCAGGAGAACCTCAGTTCCTACTCCCAACATCCTCCTAAAAGCCAGACATGAACATATATGCAACTATCACCCATATGCACACATCCACACAAATATGAACATACACATATATCACACATACATACACACAAAGTGCTTCTGTCTTTGTAGTGTGTGATCACTAATCCCAACCAGAGACCTCCTGAAGGTGAAAGGATGGAAAAAAGGATTCCACGCAAATGGAACCAGGAAGCAAGCAAGGGCTACTGTCATAACAAAATAGATTTTAAACCAAAACTAATCAGAAAAGATAAAGGAAAATTCATTCTGATCAATGGAACAGTTAACCAAGAAGACACTACAAACCTAAACACATCTGCACTGAACCCTGGGACTCCTATTTACATCCAAAAAACATACTACTGGGCCTAAAGACACAGACCAACTCCAGTTCAATAGCAGTAGATGATTTCAATACCCCACTTTTTCCAATAGACTGATCATCTGGACAAAAATAGAGAAACATCTGAGTTATTATAATACATCAAGGGACTTAATATCTATGAAATAGTCCATCCAAACACCAAATACATGCTCCACTCAGCGTCTCTAAAGCAGGTCTTGTGCCAGGACACAAAACAAATCTTAAATTCAGGAAAAAGTTAAGTAACTCTGTGCATCCTCTCTGACCACAGTACAGTAAATTTTAAAACAAATGCAAACCAAGTTCTAGTAAGTGCACAAGCTCAGTACTGAATAACCAATTATCAAATGATGAATGGGTCAAAGACGAAGTCAACTAAATTTCAATAGTCTATGAGTTTTTTTTTTCAACTCTAAGAGTGATATTTAGATACCTGGCCACCAGGGGGAGTGGAGTCCTCCAGTTTCGGGGCATATTCCACATACCTAGTTGGCTCCTATTCTATCCTAGGTTGGGAGCTCCTAGTTGTCATCGTCCCCTACACTCAGTTCTGTTTCCTTGACAATAAGCTCTAAGTTTTAGCTGGGCACGTATCTCCCCTTAGGCTTTACACTACATTTCACACCTCCTTGCAACTAACTAGGCCTTACTCTTTCCCCATAATGTGCCAGCAGCTGAGACCTATGTCCCTTTCTAGCACACAGCCATAGCTGGTGTGGGCTGAAGAATGGATATAATGGGGTCAAACCCCCAGCAGCCATGAGACCTTGAGTCATGCAGGGAATAGAAGCTATGCGAAGCTGAGCAATAGAAGAGGTAAGGAATCCTTGACTAGCTAGGATCCCTGTGTACTCCTTTACGACCTTCAAGCCATGAACATTTTGATTTACTTTGGTGTTCAAAGATATGTCTACACTGAAAAACAGTTTGGTTTGTTTGTTTGTTTTGTTTTGGCTGTTTGAGAAAGGATGAAGGCTGCCTTGAACTTAAGATCCTCTTGTCTGAGAGCTGAAATTACATCCAGACCGATCTCATTTTTAAAAGCAATTGTTAAAATGGCTAGTGGCAGGCACATTATGCCACTGATGTTTTCTAGTATGCTACAGAATAGAGACATGATGCCACTGGTTTCCACGACAACGGAGTATAGGGGCAGAGTACCTGCCTCAGTATCAGCAGAGCTCACAGCAGCCATTACACTTCTAGGGAAATACCGCACTTGCATAAGCGACTTTTATCACATATAGCAGAAAATTCAGTAATATATGCAGATAGCTGAAATACAAAAAAATTTTAAACAAATTAAGTGTAGATTTCTTCACCCTTACTTAGAGAAGAGAGTCGCTGGAGTATTGCTCCATTTTCAGGTCTATGATCTGTTTCTTTCATTTCAGTCCGAGGGGAGAAAAACCAATCTCTCAGCTGGCTGAACCACAATGAGACTGTGAGAAGCCAGAAGTGTATTCTGGCTATGCTCCATTTCTTTGTTATGCCCTGCTCAACCACAGCACACAATTCCATCTATGGATGACATGGGCCAAAGGCACTGCTATCACACAGAATAGTGAGGACTAGAGGCTTAGCTTCTTGAATTGACTGGGAAATTATGGAATCTCACAGCAATGAAGAAGCAGACGCATGCTCCGAATGACAGGAGGTGGCAAACGGTCAGTAATTATAAAAAAGCTCACACCTTACACAACCCTCCCAGTCTCCACCTGCTCTTAGTCCCTAGCCAGAAGCATCTCCATATACAACAGCATCTTTCCCTGGACCACGGCAGTAGCATCCTCAGATCTTTATGCTCAACTCTCAGGCCTGACTGCATTTTCCATGGAATGGCTGCATTCACATAGTCCCTGGCAGTACTATAAACACAGTATTTATTAACAGACTAAATAATTAAACTCATTTTGCTAACAGGGAAACTCAGTACTGGCAATACATATATATAGAAAGGTTTTTCAGGCAACTTCACAAATCTGTTTCCTAAGATGGCATTACTAACTTATCTTCACTTCTTTTGAAAAGACTTGGGCAGACAGGTCCTAATCAACCAGATATGATTGTTTCACAGTAAAAGGCAGAGGAAATGATGATCAACTAGGGATTTAATAAACCCACCTAAAACTATAATTCTTACATGGACCCCCAGATGAGAAGAGAGAGTAGCAAGTCTTTTAGAGACTTGTTTCTCAGGTTGCTGTGAACAGTACCTTAGACAATTAGCAGAAAAAGTGTCTCTGATGCACTCGGTTTTCCCTGAGCTGCCACCAGGATGGAGACATTGACTTTGTTCTGTCTGCTGACAAAACGCAGCACCACGTCCTTCACCTTCCTGGGCAAAATGAACAGGTCTTGGGAAATACAGACTGTTTAACAAACACCCTTTCCCCAGGGGGAGGCTCTAGCCATGGGTTTCCTTGCTTGTTCTCCACCCTCTCCTTGGTTTGCTTCTTCAGCCTGCTGCACCTCCAGGAAGAAGGTACCTCTAGGATGCAGGAGGCCATGGGCACGACTAGTGGCCACCAGCCCTGCAGGCTACTCCACGCTTCTGCAGTCACACACCTCCCAGATGGCAGAAGAGAAGCAACAGCCCAGGGAGGTCTGTTCAAATTACTCAAGGAACAAATAGAAACTCAAGCCATGCGGGATTGAAAGGGCTAACTGAAAATAAAAAAGTTCTTGCAAAACTGCTGCCTTTCCTTACCATCTGACTACACACTGAGAGGATGCTTACCATTCCTGCACAAAGCCCTCCCTGGAGCAACAGCTCACTCCCCTCCGCAAGTCAGTGAGCTCACCCAGGTTCCTTAAACACGTACACAGGCTAGGCACGGCTCAGGCTTGTGAGTACTTGTCCAGCGTTTGCACAGCCCCAAACTGAAAGACAATGTCTTCTACTTTCCCTAAATAAAAAGCTCTAACTACCCAGGAAGGCCAGGCTTTGAGCCATGGAGTGTCAGAGACCGAGGGATTCTCGGAGTTGTGCAAGGACACAGGCACTGTCCCCTGGGAATCTCAGCTGCTCTGCGCACAGCTAAGGGATTTGTATTCCACACAAGCACTTGCTCAGCTCCAAAGCTTTACCCTCCCATTTGGAACTGGAAAGAATGCACATACCACCCTCATCAGGGATCCCCAGGCAGGAAGAAGGCCTTATGGAAGTCAGATACAACACCTGACAGTGCACATTTTCTACAGAGCGTACTTCTTATACGCGTGTAGGGCAGCAACCCCACACAGAACCCCTCCCAGATGACCAAACGGCAAACGGAACTGCTGTCCAACATGTCCAACTGATGTAGAAAAATTACATGAACACTAGCTATTTCTATTGGACTCAATATATATATATTACTTCATAATACGCATTACCTTCTAACACCCCCAAAGGGATACTGAAAACTGTTTCCAATGAAAACATAGTGGCAGAAAGGCCATGTGACTTACCCAATGCCACTCAGTATGTCAGGCCTGTCTGAAAGGGCTTCTGATTTTAAATACTATTCACACAGACCACAATCCACTAGCCAAGTTTCTTCAGTGTTCTAACATACTAAATAAATTAGGGCATGTATAATGGGTCATGCAGTCTGTGGTGCAGCCACTCAGGCAAAACACTCAGCAGTCAGTGTATAAACACATGGGTACAGCTGTTCTCCAATCTAACGAAAGGCCAGCTTGCTAATAGTTAAAACAGGACATAGATGGTAAAACACAATCCTGTACCAAACCAGCTTCTGCCTGTTTTGGTAAATAAAATTTTACTTACAGTCTGTATCTCGTCACCAACTGACTAGTTCTAGATAGTTGAGGACAATTCACCCCATCTTAATGCTGTTCTAGTGTCATGGGAGCACCTGTGGGAGCATTCAAGATTCTTGAATCCAAGATCTACTGCCGTCTTTTCAATGTTCTGGTTCCTCATCTGTAGCCTGTGTGATTCAGCATTCCAGGTGGGAGTACCTTTTATTTTAAGCTTCTTTGAAATGTTTATTATTTAAAAGAAATTTTTTTGAAAAGTTCTAATTGAATTTTTTTTCATATGATGTAATTTTGACTGTGTTTTCTCTTCCTGCACCAGTTCCTCCCTACCGCCCTACCTGTTGGCGGAGGCTGCTCATTCATTCCCAGCCACCCAGACCCAAAATAATCACACAGAAACTGTATTATTTGTAATACTGTTTGGCCAATAGCTTAAGCATATTTTTCCCTAGCTCTTACATCTTAAATTAACCCATTTCTATTATTTTATATTTTACATGAGTCTTGGGGTTTACAGGCAAGGTTCCAATGCGTCTGTCTCCTGTGGTGGCTACATGGCCTCTCCCTTGACTCCGCCTACTCTCCCTCTATATCCTTTACAGCCTGGCTAATATTCTGTTAAGACATTGGTCAAAAGCAGCTTTTTTATTAAGCAATCAAACATATTAACAGCAAACAAAGAGGAATCCCCCACCACCTCTTCTTGCCTTGGTATGGATCTTGGCCTAATGATACAAATTTAAGATTCATTTTGTTATATGTATTTCTGTACTTGATTAAGGTATTGTGTTTGTACACTCATTTAAAAATGTACTGTATAATTAAAAATACATATTAATAGATGACATCTATAATAGTCAAGCTTGTAGTCATGTTAGGTGTTCTAGATGTATAAAGATATATTTCAGATGGATAGATATTCTTCAAATCTTTCCAAGACTAACAGAATATGGCATTTAAAATGTTTTAATAACTTAGGACTTTTCATGACAATAAGATTCATCTGCTCCTGGTAGCACCAATTACTTCAAGAGAAAGATGGGCATCAAAGAGGCTTCTAATAGAGTTTGTTAGCCATTTGGGCAAAAAACTGCTCTTGCCTGTACTGTTTGATGTTATGCTGTACAAACTTGATACACAGGACCCAAAGAGAAATGACTGCTAAACTTGCCTAAAGGTGAGACAGTCCTTCGGGGTTCCTGCTTCATGAAAGAGTCT
>LOJH01006926.1:0-21397 GCA_001685095.1 Ellobius talpinus | reverse complement strand
CAAGCATACAGACAGACAGAACACTGTATACATAATAAATAAATAAATCTTTTTGAAAAAAAAAAGAGCTAAATGCCCAATAGCTAGTATTGGTAGGGCTTCTGGGCAGAGAGAGAACTCTGGGAAGAAGAAAGGTGGAGTTGCCAGCCAGACACGGAGAGGAAACAGAAGGTACAAGATGGAAGAGAGGTGACCCCATGTGGCAGAACATAGATTAATATAAGTGGATTAATTTAAGTTATAAGAGCTAGTTGGGAAAAAGCCTAAGTAAGCTAAGGCCAGGCTTTCATAATTAATAATAAGTCTCCAGGTCATTATTTGTGGGCTAGCAGTCCAAAGATAGTCCAACAAGAAAGCTTGCTATATCCAGGTATGAAGAGCTACCTACCACCTGCAGTGGAAGATATGGGCTCCTAGGAGCAAATGAGAAACTCAGAGGCAAACAGACCAATTGAAGGGACCAGTGCTTCTGATTTCTCCACCAGAACCTCCAGAGCGTGTACTTTGAACCCTCAGGTTCCTTTTGCAAAACCAACCTCCATAGTGGATTCTTCTCAATGAGCACAGTGACCTAAAGGCTGCATTATTGTGTGACTGACCCTCTGGGTGCTTGGGCCACATTTCCTTGGGGTCTCGGTTTCAGCTGGGCCTTACCTTTCAGAAATGCCTGGCCCTGTACATCACTGTTGCTCAACCTCTTCAGCCATCTGTAGCCTCTGCATCCGTCCATGGACGGCAGGAGCCTCAGACAGGTACTGACTTGTAGTCTGAAGATCAAAGCTGGGGCTGGCATTGTTTGTTTGATGAGGTGTGATAGGAGCCAGGAACAGCATAGCTGCCTCTGTTCTATGGGGCTTCACAGTTTGTTTAAATAGAGAAGTGATTTCTTTCTGTATTGAAAATCTTTTCCTTTCAAACTGAGCTTAATCTTAAAAAAAGGAAAAGAAGTCCAGTGTAGTGGTGCCACCTTTAATCCCAGCACTCGGGAGACAGAGGCAGGTGGATCTCTGAGTTTGAGGCCAGCCTGGTCTACAGAGTGAGTTCCAGGACAGACAGGACTACACAGAGAAACCCTGTCTCAAAAACAAAACAAAAAAGGAAGGAGAAAAGAAAAAGCCAGATGTATGCACAATGTCAGAGGACTCATAGTTTCCTTAACAAAACTCTTTGACTGGGAGCCAACTCCACCTCTAGGCAGCCATGGAACTCACAGAGGGTGGGTCCTTGGGGACACCGTAATCTGCTTTACACAGGAGTGCCAGGTCAGCTTGGCAAAGTCAGTATAGCTGTGTGGCAAACAATTATATTGTGTCCACCCAGACAAAGTGGTGCAGTGATCCAGAAGCTAAGCCATATCTTCTCAAGCAGAATGCTCCAGGAAATGCAGGTCATGGAGAACCAGAGCTTCTGGACACAGCCTGGGAGCTTTGACTTGAAAACTGGCCAGAGGCTAGCCTTGGCCCACTGCCAGGACTGCTGTCTTTGGGATGAGCTCACTGGTCCACTTATGGGTGGACTTAAACCATGTGAAGATGAGACTTCTTATCAGATTCCAGATAAGAGCTAGCAGCCCACTGACCTCTCTGAGCCTCAGTTTCCTCATCTGCGCCCAAAAATAGCAACAGCACCCACCTTACAGAGCTGTCATAAGGGTAACAGGAAGTCTGGCAGTAGTAGGCTGCAGATATTTCAGAGGGGTTCTAGGAAAAAAAAATCTGAAGATCAGAAGGCTAGAAGGATGTTGCTGGAGGATTTGGGACCCAGTACAAGTTTCCTGCTCAGTTCACTTGCTCCTCCATGGGATCTGAGTGCCTCAGGGTTTACTCGCAGAGTAGCAGGATGGTAGAGCTCATCCAGGCTCACCCAAGGTCTGTTATGTCTCTACCCCATGTAGTTTATCCTGGCCTTCTGTGTTACAAGGAGGACCTGACAATATCACAGCTGAACCTGCTTCTAGAAAATACACATACATGAATTGCATTTGATTTAGGGGCTTGGTGCTGCCCTGAAGTGTGTGCAGGGAAGCCAAGTTTGAGCCTTAGCCACTGCTTGTTAGCTATAGGATATTGGACTAGCTTCTGGCCTCTGCAGTCATCTAACTCATGGATCATCTCAAATGGGTTTTGAAGATGAAATGAGAAGCTGTACTCAACCCAGAGGAAATGATTCATTAGCTTCAGAAAGTCAGTGCTGTGGCTAAAAGCACCTGGTTAAAAGGAAGGTAAAGCAAAAGTGAGGGACTGAAGCTTAAGAGTATGTCAGGCCAGCAGTGTGTTCAAGGGGGACTTGGAAAAATGAGACCAAGAACTGAGGACTACTGATGTTTGTGTGGGCAGAAGATGAGGTTCTCACATGAGACCGGGTGAAGGAATCTAAGAGCAGGAAGAACATTCTTGAAGAGCAGAGTCTGGAAGTGCACTTCAAGATTGAGGTAATGCAGAGCTCAGGCTTCCGGAACAGAGCTGGTAATGGGTAAATAGGTCTTAGCCACAGGCAAGCAGCAAGACACAGCACCTACCGAGAGAGCAGGTGTAAGTAATGCTGTTACAGATCTCTAAAGATGGAGGGAGGAAGGAGGAGGGAGTGGCAAGTCCAGGAAGGTGGTTGTGCTATTTTTCTGAAAAGTGGGCAGATCCTTGAGGATGCTTGTGCCTGAATGGAGGGTGCAGGAAGCTAGGGGAAGCCAGAGGTAAGGAGAGGCAGGGAATATGTGGCACAGGCCTGGGGGAGGTGGGAAAGGGGAGTTCCTGGGACATCTTATGGTACAAGATGCTGTCACAAGGGAGACACAGCTGCAGGCAGCCTATAGGTACAATGCAAGGCCTGTGGCTTATCTTCCTCTGGGAAAATGGAGGCAAAGGGGGAAATGGGGTGGAAAGCTTGCTGACCATGTGAGCCTGTGAGAGAGCCCTAAGCACTGACAGTGGCCCGGGTGAGAGAACAGCACATAAACTGTCTCTGCTCGCCTGGGAGCCTGCAGGTGGGAGCATGGCAGGACATGTGGGCAGTCCGTCTGTGCACACAGGCTGGAAGGATTGGGGCAGGGGCAAGGGACAAATTACAACAGTCTGCCTAAGAGGAAAACGGGCTCCAGGCTCTGGGACTGAGTGAGAAAAGAGGAGAATACGGACTAGAAGACTTGAGGTTTGGGGTCCGTGGTGAGAGCATAGGATTTTTTTTGCTGTTGGACAGCCCTAGACAGTGGGGAAGGAGGTGACAGAAGGGGCTGGAGGTGACAGTTGCTGTAGTCAGAGTGGTCCAGGGATGTGAGGCCATGTTCATTTGCAGAGATGCTGTAGTTGCCTAAGGAGAAAGGTGAGATTTGGTGACAAGAGGAAGACAGTGATCTATCTGTGTACATGTAGAGGCCAGAGGTTGAGCTCAGATGCCATTCTGTAGGTGAAATCTTTCTCTTCCTTCCTCTCTCCCACCCCCTTGAGACCAGATCTTTCACTGGCCTGAAACTTACCAACTATGCTGGTCAGTAAGTCCCAGCAATCCTCCTGTCTCAGCTCCTCACAGCTACTCCCAGCTTTTTATGAGGGTGCTGGGAACTTGCACTCAGGTCCTCTTGCCTACACTGCTAACATTGTTACCACTGAGCCATCTCCCCCAGCCCACTATTCTTAAACCTGGGCTTTCCCTTTTCTCCCCCATTTGTTTTTTGTCTTGTTTGTTTTATTTGTGGATGACTAACTGCGTAGAGTGCTTTGTCTTCACAGTCATTCTTTTCCACTCATCTGCAGGACTTCATTCCCAGGGGATGTCCTAGTACACTCCTGCCAACCAAGTGCTAGCTATACAGCCCAAAGATGTTACAGCAATGATAGTTTGTATGTATTAAGCAATGTCTCTATGTATAAAAACTTATTTAGTTTCATGACCAAACGGTCTTTTCAACATTTCAAAAATTTAGGGTAAGTATTCTATTAACAGGCAGAATAAGGAAAAAAACATATAAAATCCAACATTTATACATGATTTAAAAAAATAATCAAATTAGAAAGGGGCACTTCTTTGACTTTCTAGAGAATTCCACAGCAACCGTAAGCCTGGATGATCCTGATGGTAAGGCTCTGGCTTTAGACGATGTGCTCTCACGCTGGTCCTGTGAATACTGCAGAGACATCCAGGAACAGTAAAAGACATTTGGCTGAGAGAGAAAGAAATCGAGGTAATTTTATTCATAGTTGACATGACTGTCTATAGAAAATTACAAAGAAGCCATTTTTACAAACTCATAGCATTAATGCACAAGCAAGGGACACCAGGTCGTTTACTGCACAGAAGGGGTTGCTTTAGTTGTACTAGCAATGAAGAATTGGGATCTGAAGGTTGAGAGCACTGTTTGTAATAATGCCAGAATCCAAACAAGATTTAGGTGTTTATTTTTGCAAACTATGGTTTATATGTTGAAACCTATAAAGCCCTGAATTGAGTAATCAGAGTAGATGTTAGGAACAGGGAGAGGCTTCGTCTTCATGGATGAAAAGATGCAGTATCATTATGACGTTAGTTCTCCACTTGACATTTAGGTTCAGTGCTGTGTGTGAGATCCAATAGACGCATTCCAAAGGTTGTGTAGACTGACCAGAGGCCTGCAATACCCAGTGCAATGCTGGAAAAGAGAAAACGCTACAGAGTCACTGCTGACAGAAGAGCAGGGACACCTAGGCCAGTGGGATGGAATGTGTGCCGAGAGTGTGCTGGGGCAGCTGAAGAGTGCACTTGCTGCGTGTTTGTGTGCACGCACGTGTGCTAGTGAGTTTAGATACAGACTTTAAGTCTTTCATAAAAATTAACTCAAAATTGGTCAGATACTCAGATGTAAACTTTTAGCAGAAGACATAGGCCGGGAATCTCTATGCCCTTGGATTTGATGGTGAGCCGTTAGAGACCAAAAGACAACCTGTGAAAGAAAAAAAAATAGTGAGTTGGGAATTTATTAAGACTAAGATACTTCCATTATGCAAAAGGCACATTTAAGAGAATAAAGATAGATATAGACAGTTTAAAGCACTTGTCTGAAACAGTCCGCTCAGCAGTCCAGATGCGTCACCTTGAGTAGATGCTCAGTGTCCACCACCAGGGGCATGGAACAACCACAGCTCCCAATGCATCTGAACCACAGCAGAGCCTCTGAGGACCTGGGGCAGTACAACTCATTCAGTGTTGGGAATGCAGGATGGCACAAATGTGGTTCAGCAGTTACCCTCATGCACTGTCCTAGAGGCTCAAAACCTACACTCACTCTCACACACACACACACACACACACACTAGAACAGCAGTGTTCGTGTTAATAGTTGTCTGAAATGTAGGAGCTGAGATGTCTTCAGCAGGGCATAGGCAAATACACTGGATAGTATTTACATAAAAGTGGAAGAAGCTATGAAGTCACATAGACACGGGCCTTTTCAATGTGTATTTCAAGGTGAAAGCCAGTGTAGAAGACTATCTTTTCTTTCTTTTCTTTCCATGACATTCAGGAAAAGGTAAAATTACAGAGATGAAGTCAGCAGTTGTCAGGGGATTGAGGAGAGAGGCCTGAGTGGGTGGAGCTCAGGGAGTTTCTGTTGACAGATTTTTTTTTGGTACCATAATTGAACTCAAGCTTTTTTATCGCTTTACCAGTGAACCACATCTTTAGCCCAGATTTGTATGTTTAAGAGGGTAAGACAGTTCTGTATAGGGTAATGGTGGATACATGACAATATCTTAGTGAAAACTCACAGAACATTATAGCACCAAGACCTCAATACACACAAACTAGAAACTTCAACTTGAAGATTGAAGGCCCCTAGAACAGATGCAAAACAAAAGAATAGTGAGTACGTAGCTCTGCACATGCTTACAAAGTTGTGAAGTTCCTTTTTGGAGGCATGGGGAACAGTTGCTGCTCTGAGTTAGCTCTGGAGTTATGTGGGGCATAGTTCTGAAGCGGGAAGCACACAGGAGCACTGTGTCCTGTCTACAAGGGCTCTTCAAGCTGGTTGACAGCTATGAAATAGTGCTGAAGGATGTGTGCTGGCACTGGACGGCTGAGGTGTGGATGGCAGAGCCTGGGAGCATGTTTCTCTCTCTGGAGTGGGAAGTTACAAACAAGCAAGGGGAAAAGCTAGAATCCATGTGCTAATGGTGCAGAGTTGGGGATAACAGTATAAATTCATGTGAATTTTAAAGATGCTTACAGTGCAGCAGTGGTGGCCACACCTTTAATCCCAGCACTCGGGAGGCAGAGACAGGCAGATCTCTGAGTTCGAGGCCAGCCTGGTCTACAGATACACTCAAACATACACACATGCATGTGTACAGTTATGCACTTGCACAGAAACACTCAAAAGCCCATGTGCTATGCACATGCACCCATACATGCTTATGTACATACATGCACATTCAGGCATGCATGCGCACATAAAATACACTCACATGTTCACATGCACACACATGTTTGTGTACACATACACATGTTGCATATGAGGAGCATACATATACACTCTATTCCTTGCTCTTTAATTGAGGAAGTTGAGAAGCATCAGTAGTCCATTACCAGCAAACTAATCTCAGAACTAATCTTGGTTTTTCTAATAGCATCATCTAATGAATGGAACCAGAATTCCATGGAAAAAAAGACTGATTTTAGAACGGGGAACAGAATGTGCGCATGATGGACCTGTAACATATATAGTACCAGAAAGTGAGGAAACATACAGACCAACAAACCAAAACACAGCTGGGGTATGGCAGATGTGGTGGGGCCAACTGAATGCTAGGGATAAATGGGTAAAGTGGGAACAGTTGGAGCCACAAAATAAATAACACAGCATGGGACTACAAACCAAAGTTTCTTTAAGAATCCACAAGACCATTCTGCTATAAGTAATGATCAGATACATAAGTGATGAGAATAGATGTGTGTTCCATACAGTAGGCTCTCAATGCATGCAGTTGCTTGTCCTCAGGAAGGTGGAGCATAGCTCCATTCAGGAGAGTGGGTGAGCATAGCTCCATTTAGGGAGAGTGGGTGAGCATAGCTCTAATCAGAAAGAGTGGGAAAGCATAACTCCAGGAAGAGTGGGCAGACAGCAGTTTCTTTCCAAAATGTGATGGACAGAGGGATCAGAGGCCACATACTGACTGGTACCTCGTTGGACTTTGAATTGAATCATCTTTATAAGTGTTCACAAACTTGACCTGTGGTGGCACACGTCTTTAATCTCAGCACTTGGGAGGCAGAGGCAGGCAGATCTCTCTGAGTTGTGGTCTACAGAGGGAGTTCCACGTTCCCCGCCTCATCTGACATACCCTAACTGTCTTGAAACACCAAAAAGTAAAATAAATAAATGCTCACAAAATGCTTCTGTATTTTATAAGGTAAATCTTTTAAAAGAGAATACACCTTAAATATGTAGATAATGCACATTCAAGTTGTTCTTCGAAATATTCTTATTTCTACTCCCCAGATCAGTGTATAAATGTGCCTCTTCTCTCTGCTCTTGTTTCTCAAACAGTAGCAGGAAGAGGGCATAAGTCACAGTGGAGAGATGAGTAAAGGACCAAAGCAGGCAGTGGTACACATGGCTAGGGATGCAGCTCGGCTGAGTGTTTATCTAGTGTGAAGAAAGCCCTGAGTTCAGTCCTGGCACCGTTTAAATCAGGTATGGTGATGGTGCACACCTCTTATCCCAGATCTGAGGAAGTGGAGGCAGGAGGGGAAAAACATAGAACAAAGAAAATGCCAACTAAAATCTGCAGAAAACAGCTACCTGAATGGGCATGAGGGAAGGGCAGAGCACAACTGCGACCTGCCGTCTGGTGCACTGTGCAAGCGGAGAGCAGTGATTGTGATGGGTTGAGCCCTGTTTGAGAACACAGGTCCATTTAAACTTAGCAGCAGATCCTTGGTGGCCAGGTTCTCTATATATGCTTTTCTACATACACTTTTGTTCAATCCACCTTCCAAGGGCTTGTCCTAGGGCCTTAATAAAAACTCTATAGAAATATGTCTGAAGGTGTTCACCATGGTCTTGTTTATTACAGCAGAGCTCTAGTAGTGACCCCACAGTCAGGTGAGTGTAAACATGATGGTGACGAAATTCTTGGATGCTGAAAAAAATCATAGATAAATACTTAACATTTCTAAAGCTGCTTGTGATATATGCTTAAAATTTACCAGTTTTAATTAAAGCCAACTATGGGTGCTAGGTGTGGGGGAAAAAGACTAGGGCACAAGTCACAGTTTGCCATTGTTGGTCTGTGGATCTGAGCTTGCATATGACCTCTGTCTTTTGTGCTTATCTTTGCTTTCTTCATCTGTTAAATTTTATAGTTAGAGATTAAAAGACCATGCACTTGTACCCTTGCATGTCTTTCTTTTTTGTTTGTTTCTTATAAGCTTTATTATAAAATCACTTGCAAATAAATAAAAACATCATGCAACAAAATTAGCCAGATCCAATATCTATACAACTGGATGAACTTCTCCATAGCCAGAATAAGACATTTATATGAAAGCTGTGGAACTTCACGTTAAACTTTGTATTTTCAGCATCAATTGTATCTTAATACTTATTTATCACCAAGACCAGAAAATCCACAACAGAATTAGAACTAGAAAAACAGTTAGCATTCCATCCCCTTTTGTAACTCCTGTCTATTACCTGTGCCCTCATTCTATATATGTATGTAGCCTTTCTTACTTTATTTTCTTCATGTTATACTGTAACCACATATATATTGATTTACATATATTACAGTCTAGATTGTGTCTAGAGAATATGTAATTCTCACTCAAAAAGGTATTTTTAAAATATATATTTTTGCGCCCAAAAATAGATTCATTTCTCTCTTTTAAAACATACTAACAATTGTATAGACTCTAAAGAGAATTCAGACAAGTGCATTTCCAGAAATACATTATTCCCTCATAGGCAGTTTCCTGACCCCACCCCCAGCAGAAAGGGTCATTATTTTAAATAACAATGTTAGCTCCAACTTTTACTTAGAACTTTTGTTAGATTCTTAAATTCATAACTGTAGTTATTTACAAAATCACCTACATGTTTTTCTTACCTGCCCCCATCTACATCTTCATCACTGCAGCCCTATCCAGACTCCCACCTCACAGACCGCTGCCTGAGTTCTAGTGGGTGACCATGCTTGACGGGGATTTCCTTTGTCACTCCACTCAGAATCAGGCTCCCAGCACTGGGTGGTGTCCTAGATCCATCTTTTCCTGCCCGAGCACTGAAGTCTGGTAGTCCATATCTGGTTGTCTGTCCTCACGGCTGCACCATACGGCCCTCCTCCAGCACCACCAGCCACTTAGCTGTTCTAAGTCATGGCAAACACAGTGGCGCCTCAGTCCTGCCTTACCAAGGAAACTGCCTCCCATCTGTCAGGGCCCCACACTGCAGTTCCCATGCTCTGAACTGCAGCTGTCACTACAGCTACCCTCCAGTCCAGATTGAAGGGCTCTGCCTCTTCTGGTTTCTTCCAGCAGTCCAGATAAGAGGACTCATAGTGTCTGGTCCCTGCACACAGTAGGGCTTCATGTAACTCTGTTGAACTGACTGTTGCCTCAGAGCCTCTGCATACTGGGTGTGCAGGTCCCTTATCTGCTCCTTCCAGAACCAGACCAGGAGAATGTGTGAGGTTTTGGTACACAAGAATCTGTTAAGTTACACATAAGGAGCATCACACTTGAGAGTATGTGGCATAGAAAGTGCACATCTTAAATATAAGCTTTGCAAGCTTCTGTTTGGTGCCCAGAATAACTCTCTTCTAGAAGCGACTGGTAAACATTTGAGTCTGAACTTAATTTTGACAATCCCCTGGAAAAAATGATTCTACAGAAACCCAGACGTGATCTGCAGGCAGCCATGACTAATTACACCGAGACAGTATTTCCGTGATGCTCCTGCTTAACAAAATGGCCAATTGCTTATTCTCAGTATCTCTTGCTCTCTATCTGTAACACAGTATTTTAGTCAGGAGAAGGTGTGTTCTTGTACAGCAAGCTTGCTTTTTTAACATCAGGCTGCCCTTCACCGTTTCTTCCCTTGTCAAGAGAGTGGTTTCCGCATCTGACCCTGTTTCACTGTACATGTGGCTGTGTTGTCTGTGCACCATCTCTCTGCCACACTATTCTGCACACTGGGACACCACTGTCCTGATGCTAAGAGGCATAAACGAGAAGCACTGAGCTCCTCCTAGCATTCCTTGGCTGGCTGCTTTCTGTTTTTTTCTCTGGTGCTGTGAGTGAGCCTCATGCTGATAGACAACTTTCTTATTGCCACCAACAGACTCAGGGCTCAGGAGGCCATGTTTGCATAAAGTTCTACATCAAAGCTACCTTCATGGCTGACCCATACCCCTCCAGAAGATTCATGCCCCTCAGGCCTAGTGGGACTCTGTATCTTTTATTATTGGCAAGCCTCTTTTAGAAAGTAAAGTTTGTTGCAACTGTGCAAATATCAGCAAATCCTCCTTGTGTTGGGCTTGCCTGGAGTGTGGACTTTTGGAAGGCGTCATCAGTAGACACTTCTCTTTGTCTGAACTTCTGTCCACATTTCTATCAGTCCATCCATTCTATCACCCATCTTCTCCCCACATCTCGATCCTCCTTGAGGCACCTACAGAAGCACTGGCGTGTG
Source organism: Ellobius talpinus (assembly GCA_001685095.1). NCBI lineage: Eukaryota > Metazoa > Chordata > Mammalia > Rodentia > Cricetidae > Ellobius > Ellobius talpinus. Next base: position 10,743 of record LOJH01006926.1, on the reverse strand, counting down.
TAGTGGGGTCCAGCACTGCACTGCATGGTAAGGACAGCTTCTCTTCCTCTGATCCACACTGTGTGTGCTGGAGGGGGCAGGGCAGACATGGGGCCCATCTGGGCATGGGTGCCACAAGAAACTGCCCCCCTCATGTGACCCTAGGCTGTCCTCTTAAAGCTGCCTGGCCTCATGGAAACCCTGCAGTGATGTTGGGCTAAGGGTGATATGGACAGCCTGGCATCTAACTACTTCTGTATGTGTGTCTGTGTGTGTGTATTTGACTCTACAGGTCAGCTTTTGGGTTGTACGAGAAATTCTAACAGCACAGACTTTAAAAATAAGGGCAGAAATCCTGAGCCATTTTGTGAAAATAGCCAAGGTAAGCTATTTGTTTATTTCTCAAAATGTGTTTCTTCAGAACTTTGGCAGATGCTTTGTCTTGGGCCTTCCAGACAGGGAGGCGGGGGTCCCCATCACAGGTGGAAGGCTGTGGCCTGACCTCTCCAGACATCCATTTCTGATATTGATCTGGCTGCTTATGTGAAAAATATGCTCCTCTTCCGATCTTATAATTCTATGGCCAGTAATTCCCTTTACTTGGACTTCCAGTCTCTGCATGTGGCCCAGTGGTTTCCTGGAATCCATCCATTCTCCTTTGGGTTTTGCCCACACGGGGGGGCTCATAGATTGTAGTTAGCCCCAGTGCTTTTGATCTAGTCATGTCCTGTACCGTTGTATCAACAGGTCCCTCACACCCATTCTGAGTGAAGGCATGGACCAGTCGAGGGGGTCTGTCCATGCTGCTGGTCAGGCTCCACCTTTCTCCTCCTCTCTTCTCATCTCTGACTGTCAGGCTGTGCTGTGTTGGGCCTTTCCTGGACCACTGTCATGCTCAGTCAGTACCTGTTCCCCTTCCTGGGCCTGCCAGGCTCGCCTTGGTAGCATTGTTCTACCTAGTTCATGGCTTCTTTCCAGTGCACATGACCCTAGAGCGAATCTGTCCTGGACACAGGCCTTGGGTACCAGGTTGTGTGAGAGCTGCTGTGCCAGTGTGATCGAAGTCATTGTTCAAGGCTGTCATTCCATTTGCACAGTGGGAAGGGGTGGTGAAGAGAGACGAAGTGTCCATGCTGAGGGCTTCAGTTAACTAGTGGAGCAGGAATCCGGTCACACACACCCTCAGGGAAGCTGCTGTGCCTCCTGTCCCCAGAAGGTTAAGCAGTCTTTAACTCTGTCAAGGTCAGAGCTCACCATCCCATGGAGTCTCTGGGAACACTTGGGATTGGTGCTGTTTTTCATGTTGCTTGAAAAGGATGCTGAGCATGTTCCAGTCCTCATAGGGCTTCTGTTTGAAAATGAGCATAGTCCCCACCTAAGGAGCCCAAATGACCCCTCCTTAATCTCTGCCCCCTCCCTTACTGAGGAGGAAGGTCATGTTGGCTGTGCGCCATGTATGTCTTAGATAGGCCCCCCTCCCTGAGTGTTGATTTTCCAGTCTGTAGAAGAGAAAGGGACAGGTTAGATAATGCCCTAGAGACATTGCCACTGGGAGGAAAGTCTGGCAGGCACAGCAATTCAGACACACAACTGAAATCTCCCTGGGAGCATCTGTTCTTACGCACAGGAAATAATCAGGGAGTGTTACAAGATGTCTGAAGTGAAGCACTAAGGTTATGTGGTTAAGACCCTGCTTCCAAGTAGGAGTAGAGAGGTAGGGGCCGGGCCAAAAGGCTTTTATCAATTGATTTATCTCACCTACTGTGCTAGGATTTGTGCAAGGTGCAGGTGTGGGATTATGGTAGATAACACTTCATCCATGCTCTCACAGGACACACATGAGAACATGGGCATTTGAGAACATGGTTAGGGAAGGCATGGAAGAGGAAGGGCCACCTGAGGCTGAAGGTACTCAAGACAGTGAGTGAGGGAGTGGAAATGAGCCTTCCAGATAGAGAAGACAGGGACCTGCCCAGCTGGGCAGTTGGCATGTTCGTCTCAGGTGGCACAGGTACCATGGTCACCACCCTCAGTTTAACTCTAGGACACTGAAATGCAGAAGGCCTGGGTAACTTGCCAAAGGGGCACAAGAAAAAGAAGCTGGGATTTTGTCCATGGCATCTTCTTGCTAGCTCAGGCTTCACTGCTCACCTCAACTAAAAAGACAAGAATGGAGACTATCGTCTTCTGCCGCAGTTCTGCTGAGTCTCTTTCTGTGGCCCTCCAAGGTAAAGAACTTGTCTGAGACTGAAATGACACCATATGTCCTCATTCATTTGGGGCCTGGGAATCCTGAGCCTTGCCTTCCCAGCTGAGAACCATTGCACAGATTGATAACGTCTCCCCTGGCCTCTTTCCCATCCAGGGTTAAGGTAACCACTGTATAAGCTGCTAATGCTGTCGGCACATTGGGGTCTTCTCACAGAAGCCTGCTTGTTCAGGGTCAACTATAAAAACAAAGGAATTATCCAGTCTTAAGCCTTGCTTCCATCCAGCAGTCAAACAAGTCAGATTATGAAAATTGTCAAATTTTTCAGATGGGGACTCAACCTTCTGAAAAAAATGGGAGGAAAAGAGCATATGTTTCCTATGAACTTCCTAGAACTATATTTTCTGTTTGAGATATTTTAAGTGTAACTGAATTTCATAAATTTGACAACATTTGGCAACACTCAAGCATGTTTTTGTTCTGTTGTCTATGGCAGCAAAATAATGTATTCCATATCTTTGTGTTTCCCAGAAACTTCTAGAACTCAACAACCTTCATTCTCTCATGTCTGTGGTGTCAGCGTTACAGAGTGCTCCCATCTTCAGACTGACGAAAACCTGGGCTGTAAGTTAACCTCCCTCAGCCTGTCCTTGCTGAATGTCTGTATGCCTTAAGCCCTGAACTTTCTCTCACTGGGTATGTGCTCTGCTAAAGACAGTCACTGTGAACTGAGGAGATAGTCCCTGGGTATCTCCACAGCCCCAGAGGCCACAGCCTCATCTGGCTGGCTTCCAGGGCATGAGGAGGGTGCTCAAGTGGCTGGGTTTGGAAGCCCTCAACAGATCTTCCTGGACCTGTCGAAATCATCTATGCTGGCCCGCCTCAGCATGTGATTTCTGCCCTTGGCTTGGCCAGGTTTTTTTTTTTTTGGTCTTTGGCAGGCTCCAAATTGCCCTTGAGAAGGTCTGGGGATTGATGGCTTGCAGCTGCCCTGGGTCACTGGTCATATAGCTCAGAGTTCTCTGGAGAAACCTGTGACCTTCATGTAGGAAAAAATTATTTCTTTCCTTTTTTTTTCTTTTTCATCCTGAGGCCTTGGATAACTTCAGCTCAGAGGTGGAGTCTGATAGTTATATAATTGAGTCTGTAGGAAAGTTTTTCTGCTGTAAAAATACTTTAAAAATATCTCAGACCTCTTTATCCTCCTTAGCTGGCACAGTGCCTGACATGGGAGAAGTAACTGCTATTTCCACAGCTCATTAGTGTTTACCTCCTGGCCTGCCTGCACCAGAGTCTCTTATAGAGGCACAGCCCAGGCCTTTCAAGACCTGTTTATGTCCCAAGAACTGACAGAACTGTATGGAATTGCTACACATGTTTCTTCCACTCATTTCCAACCTTCTTTCTGCTAGTCTGGGGCTGGACTCTGTTTCCTACTTGTCTGGCTCAGGGTCCTTTAAGATGTGTAAGATTTATGTTGTAGGCAATCTAAAATGGGCCTTGCCTCTTTCAGTTGCAAGATACCTGGCTGTAGCAGAGTGGTGTGAGAAATGTTAGCCTGGAGTCTGGGAACTAGGTTTTCATTCATATACCATTCAGAATCTGGGCCTCCTTTCCCATCTATGCTCTATACAGTTGACTTGGAGTAGTGGGTTTCTGTCAGTGCTTTACAGAACCCCTTAGGTCCTTACATTGTCTTAGGGACCATCTGGAGCTTCAGGAGAGGAGTGAAGGTGCCAAACAGATGACCCAGCCTCCACTAGAGCAGCCTGTTTGTATATGGGCCTTCTGAGTGAATTGCAGATGAGCCCTGGTTTTGGGGTCAAAGCAAATTTGGAAGCTGCTGTCTCTGCAGTTGCTGCCAGCCCTGTGGTTCTAAGGCCATTTGAGCAGTGAGGCTTTTTTTAGAAGGTTTTTTGGAGATACTTTTTAAAATGACTTTTCCATTGTCGAGACACTGTTATTGTTTCTTGGGCTACTGGGAGCCCTGCAGGCACCCAGAGGACTGAGCTTCGAATCTTCTTGTGTGCATTGACCTTACTATGAACAATGTTATGACTTGGGGTGGGGGGTAGGGGGTGGAGCTTCTTGGGGAGGGCTGAGTGAATAAAATGATAGGAGTAGCTGGGGCTATTTCCAGGTTCTCCACAGAAAGTTGACCTACTCAGGGACAAGCAGAACTCTCAGGGAAGCTTCAGTGTATCCCAGAGGGTGCTGTCTGCTGCTGGGGCTGTGGACAGTGTCAGGTCAGAGTAGCATTAGGACTGTGTGGTTTGTCAAGCACAGCTCACTGGACTGGACCATGCACTGCAGTTTTGAATCTATGCTGTAATGAAAATGAGCCCCCATACTTGGGGGTCCTGGACCAAGCAATTACCTAGGACTGCTGTCTCTGCCATCTTTGGGTGTGTGCTGACAGAATGCGAAGAACTGTGGTTCCGTCCTACCAGTGATCAGAGACGGGGCTGCAGTCATCTCTTTTCCTAAGATATCATCCCACTGTATCTAAGGGCTGCCAGCCGGGCTGCTTCCTGAGCTACAGAAGACTACTTGCCAAGGTAGAATGTAGCAAGACATAACATTCTAGAAAATAGAAATGTCAGGGAGAGAAGGCTGTGAACACTGCATGGATTATAGCCTCAGGATTCCCAGGTCATTGGGGCAGGGGGTGGTTGGTTCATTCTTGGAAAAGCTACTACCTGGCCTTGCTTTAGATCTGTTCCCTGCCACTCAGATGCTTTGTTGATCCAAGGGCAGCCTTGGTACAGAGCGTTGGTGGACAGTGAGGCCCAAACCCTTCCTCTTCCCCTCTCAGCTGTTGTCCCCAGACTCTGTGAAAAAGATGATCCTCTGTTATAGCATGTGATAGAGCGTCCATGTGCTCTGCCACCCTGCCTGCATCCTCCTGCATTCTTCTATCTCTGGTGCCACCCAGCACACACTTGTATGAACTGTCTTGTCCTTAACAGCATTCTCCTTTGCTGTTGGTGTTTGGTTATGAGATTGGCATAGAAATGTTGCTTCTTCCTTCTTCTCATATTGCTTGAGCTGGGACCACAGGATAGGGAGAACAAGGGATTCCAACAGCCCACACATCTGGTGTTTTCATGGTCCTTGGTTTTGCAAAAGAGAAACTGAAGTGGGGTGGCCAAAGATCTCAGAGATGGTAAGTGTCAATACCAATGGGACACAGCCTGGTCCTGCTGAACCGTATAGTCTGGTGGCCCACTGCATGGACACCTGTGATGGTGGAAGGTGTAATGACACCAGACCAGTGCAGGTAGGACTATACATTGCTTACAAAATGTGCTTGAGAAATGTGGCTGGCCCACTGAACATGGCTGGGTCACTCAGCATGTTTTGCCTTTAAGTGTTGTCCTTGGGAGTGCATTGAAACCCCGGATATCTTGGAAGCCTAAATGGAAGGTGGCAGTGTCCAGGCATGAGAGGAAGCCTGCTGCCTGGCTAAACTATGTGGGTGACCTTTTAATATTGGCCAGTCAGGTCATAACTAGGCCAGGGTAGCCTGTGAGCCTGCCCACAGAAAGAACTGACCGAGGCTGAGCATAAGCTTGCACACAATAGGATATAAATAAATGGTGGCTGGATCCATAAACGGAGTCATGGTCAGCCTGGAAAACACAAAAGCAATGAGTGATTTATTCCAGAGGTGGGGCCACTTTGGAATATTGCCGCCTCAAAGCCGTGAGGCCTAAGCAAGAAGCTGTCCCAGCCAACTCTGTTTTCCCAAGAACACAGGAAATCAGCTTGTATCTCTCATTTATTCTGCAGATGAGATGCCCATCGAATGTCTCTTCCATGCCAGGTTTCAAGGTTCAGGCCTCGTGTTCATGGCTTTCATGTCTTCTGGGAAAGATATGCACTGTTCTTGGAAATTTGCACAGAGCTATCAAGAGATGTTGGTTGAATGTATGAATAATGAGCAAGGAGCAGTGAGACAGGAGTAAGGTCAGACTATAGCAGGTGTGGCTGGAGAAGACACTGAGGGAGTGCCCCACGTGAGGCCCTTTGTTTCAAGGCCTGAATGGCGGAAGCAGGAGCAGCTACAGAGGAGAAGGGATGGCGATAGCTGGTGCCCAGGTACACAGGGAGGACTCGGTGTCTTTAAGGGGCCTGCAGGTCAGTGTGACTGGGCTCTTCCTGGGATAGAGGCCAGATACCGTTCTAAGTGCACACAAAGGGTTTTTAATAGGAGATGTACACAATCTCTTTACTTAGTCTTGCTTTTTGTGTTCTTTAATCACCACTACTAATGTGTAGAAAACAAATTAGGAGACTTGGAGACTAAGTGGGGCTGGAGAGATGGCTCAGCGGTTAAGAACTGACTGCTCTTCCAGGGGATCTGGGTTCAATTCCCAGCACCTACATGGCAGCTCACAACTGTCTGCAGCTCCAATTCCAGGGGATCTGGCACCTTTACAGACGTACATGCAGGCAAAACACCAATGCACATAGAATAAAAATAAATGGATCTTTCAAAAAAGGGGGAGGAGACCAAGACTAGAAACCAGGGCCCCATTAGTGGGTGAGGGCAGAGTCAGGAACTAAGTGGTATAGAGTGTGGCAGAGTGATACACAGTATGTTCTGGAGAGAGCCCCTTGAAGTACTGTGGCTAGATTGTTGAGGGAGGAGAGGGTAGAAGAGGCAGCCCCAGGTTTAAGTCTGAACAGCTGAGTAGCTGCCAAGATCTCCTTTATAACCAGAATGATCCTGGGAAGAGACTGGCTTATTCTTGAGAGATTTGGGCCATGGGATTTGGGGTTTAAAGTGTCGGGGAGTCACCCATTACATTCCATGTGCCACATGCACGTTCTGCTTGGCCTGTCACATGCCCAGAAAGCTTCTCTCTTTCCTACTAAATGGGTCCAGAGTTTGACTCTCTCTTTCAGCAGCAGAGTGACCACAGATGTCCTTGAAGCCAGCAGATGTGTGGCATTCATTCCCATGCTTTGGCTCTGACACTCATTTGTCCAGGAAGTGCTGCTGCTCCCTGTGTCTTTAGAAGCACTTTTGACAGCTCCCCTGTGACATGGTCGAGGAGGCTGGGGGGAGCCTGGCTACCAGTTTCAGATGGCTTTGAGCCTTGCTTTATATGGAAGTTAAGCCAGGTGAAGCAGATGAGGTGGAAGACCAAGGAAGGCAATAGTGGAAGCCCCTGGTCACAGCTCCTGACACTGTGCAGGAGCCTGCCTGGAACTGCTCTTAGAAGTTCTACATTGGCTCTGAGGAAGCTCACGCTTCACCCTTATCTGCCAGACAGTGCTGCAGCATTGGGCACTGCCCATCCTCTATATCCAAAAGACCTTTCTTCCCAGGCTAAACCCCACTTCCACTCTCTGACAGCTGACTTCTTTGGTGACAGTGGCTGCAGAGGTTCAGTGCTCACCTTACTGTTTCTTTCCTTGGTGCATATACCAGCTTGGGGAGATTCAGCTGTCCCTGTGTCATCCAAGCCCAGACCTCTCTCCTGATCCACATACCCTCTGCAGTGCCTTCTCCATCCAGCCCTCAGCTCTTGTTGTCCTTTGACCTCATACACTCTGCATGTCTGAAGTCAGATGGTGACTCTAGGAAAGAGACAGAGTGCCAGGACACTCTCTTTCACAAACTGTGTTTTGGACCTTTGGGCAAGTAGTAGCTGAGCTAATACAGAATAAGGCCTTCCTTTCCTGTCTCCTGCTATACCATATGAACACAGTGTTGTATAAACTATAGCCATCAAGCAGAGCCACACTGCAAGCCAAGAAAGAGAAGTCACTATGGGCTAAAAATAAAGGGAAGATTCTCTCCTTGAATTAGAGCGTCGTCAGTATGTGCTCACAAGTGATGCAGTGATGCACCTGGGGTATAGCTCATGGACACCAAGACCTAACAGAGGTTTTTTGACAGTGGCACCAAACACCAAATGGTTTTACTCCTCCTTCAAACCTCCAGATTTAAATCAGCTTTTTCTAGCTCATCATCTGTTTCCCCCAGAACCCCAAGTCATGTCCACAAGAAAGGCAGGAGCTGGCCAGAGAAGTTTTCTGTTAATATGGCCACAGTGGGCTCATTCTTCCCTTTCATTCTTCCCTAGTATTTGCTATTCATGTTTCTTAGTCTGTGATTGGTACCCTGTTTGCAGATTGAGCTGAAATAGCCAAGAAAGTAGAATAAGCCATCAAAGTGGTGGCCATGTGACCTGGAATGGCTGTGACCCTGGCCAAGTTAATTAATAGCAAACTATGCCAAAATGCAAGTTTCCCTCCCTCCCCTACGTTTCTGTTCTTATCCAAAGCAATACCTGTTGTATTTAAGCCAAAATGCTGTCCCCTCAAATATTCCTCAGTGCTCCTGCCTCCAGGCCACTTCTTCCTTCTGTGGCTTCTGGAACCTCTCCAGGCCCCTCTGTGCTAAAGACCCCTTCCTCACAATGGCTTTGCTAGCTCCCTTCTGAGATTCTTGAAATGTTGTGCACCTTCCATGCGTCTGCAGGCCTTCTCAGTGCTCAGCCCTGCTAGCATGTAGAGTGCTTACTCTCAGACCAGCTCTGCAGCCCAGGGGAGTCCTTGGGAGTGAGTGTCAGGAGGTAGACCTTTTTTGTCACCCAGTTCTACATTGGAGTCTTATGGGGACTCTCGTGAAATTGCCATGAGTAGAATAAAATAAGTAATAAATTAAATACATGATGAAAATTATCCCATGAGAATATAAGTATGGTGTGTATGTAAACATGTCTGTAACTGTGTATATGTGACTGTTAAAGGATTATTTTTCAAGATAAAATCCTGATTCTTAGAAATACATATTGAGTACTTGCCAAAGATTTGCTTTAATTCTGAATTAAAGAGAAACCAGTAAGACATAGGAACTGCATCACTGAATCCAGTGGACCGCACATTCACAGCCTAGTCAGAAGTGCTACAGGTATTTCAACGTGGATGTCAAATTCATCAGGATTTCCAATATGATTGTCAGTGGTATCCATGAGACAAAACTTACTTTCTGTGGTAAGAAATTTATTTACATGGCCATTTTTGTAAGTTAATTTCTATCTGTACTTAGGCAAAGGCAAACAGCACAAATACCACTACATTTCAAAGTGCAGCTTTCCCATAAATGCTGTCCATTGCGGCTGATGTGTGGCACTGGTATACGACTTGGCAACCTTTTTGTTTTTCAGAAGTAGATACTAAATAGCTAAAGGTTAAAGAAAAAGTACTTTTTAAAAATTACCCCAGGGGGCTGGAGAGATGGCTCAGCCGTTAAGAGCATTGCCTGCTCTTCCAAAGGNACACAGACAGAATATTGTATACATAATAAATAAATAAATATTTTAAAAAATTACCCCAGTTTAGTTCCTTGCTGATTCCACAAAGGCAAAAGCACCCTCACAATAAGTTGGAATAATGGCGAGTGTGGATGATGCCCAACCTTCATCCACTTGGCTGTGTTTCAGAGTCGCAGCCTTCTCCCTGCAGCAGGTATTTGGCATTAGAGCTGTGACTTTGTAGCTTTTTCCCTTGACAGTGATATTATATAGCCAAAGAAATGAAAAAATACTTTAAAATGTCCCCGTTTTATTCTTTACCGATTCCATACTGAGCTCCTGAGTCCTCTGGCTGTCCAAGGCTGTGAGTTTTTTCTTAATCTCCTTTCCTTACGTTGTTCCCTGAGCACAAATGGCTGCAGTATATGCCTGACTCTCGGCAAGCAACGGCTGGATATCCTTACATGTAGTTCTGATGGTTTTTTCCCTGAGGCTTCTTATAAATGCTGAGATCTAAAGGACCCTTAGTTCATGCAAGGGTTACGGTTGCTGCTTCTACCTGTAATAAAAGTTGAAAACATGTGTAAGTAAGAGCTGCTGTTTTCTGAATAAGCAAACCCTATTTTTAAAACCTAAATCTGAAAAGAATTTTTATCAGCATAATACATGCACATTAATTTAAAAAATCACCAAGTACTGAAAGACTTATTGAAACCCTAATACTTCCTGCTTCTCCACTCACTGCCCTTTCCACTCCCTCCCTCCCCAGAGGCAACCCTTCAGGTTGGTGGTTTCTTTTTGGAGTTCTGGCCACAGTTCCACCCTGTGTGTTTGATACAGTTCCTTGGTCCACCTACTTCAGGTAGTGTCTATGAATATTTAGTTTTCTAGATCCAGCCTCCACTTTCCTCCCAAACCCATCACAATAGCTCAGCCATTTTTGTTAAATGAGTAATCAGGGTCTTAAGGACTAACATTGTGTGCGCAGGCAGTACTATACAGTCAGGAGGTAAAACACTGTTCACTAATGGTGTTCTGTGCTTTCTTGAGTAATTTGTCTGGTCATTCCAATTCTTCTTCTTCTTTTTTTTAAGTTCCAGCACAGTAAATTGGCTCAGCAGGTAAAGGCATTCAACTGAGTTGATAACTTGAGTTCAATCCCAGAAACACACGTATTCTGTGGCATATGCATGCCCCTCACACACAAGTAAGTATAAAAGTTCCCTTACCGAATTCAGAGAAACTTCACCTTTTACGATAGCCACAAATAGCATAAAGTATCTT